>LZPO01117475.1:5704-26050 GCA_001675575.1 Neotoma lepida
AGCAGAGTCACAATGGCAGGAGTTTAAAGGAATTGGTCACATGCACCCACAGTCAGGAAGCAGAGTGATAAATGCTGGTGCTCTTTTTTTTACTCAGCACAGAACCCTAGCCCATGGAATTGTGCCTCACACATCTAGGGTATCCCTTTCTTCCTTGATTAATCCTTTCTGGAAATGCCTTGACACACGCGCAGAAAGGTGANTCTAGACCTTCTCATGTTGGCAATATTAACCATCATACTAGGCTTTCCACACTTCCCTAGTTAACACCCGAAACTTTTTCTGTCCTCTCTGGAGGAATCTTACAGNTTTACATCCCGTCCTGCATATGTTAGAGTACAGGATGCCACCCCTCTCTTTCCTATCAGAAAAGCCTTGCTCATCAGTTTCTAAAAGGCTCGCCACTGACCACCATCATAAAACTCGTACTTCCTCTGTGAAGTTTTGGGTTTCCCATGCATTTCTATTGCAAAATATCAGCCCCTTATTGCAGCTTTAGTTAGCAAACAGCTGCCTCCCCTCTCTGCATCTCAAAGGGCATGGATTAGGCTATACATCCTTTATCTCACAAACCAAAGAAGATGCTTAGAGCTCAAGCTGTCAGATTCCCATGCCAGTGTAGGCAATATCTATAAATGTTTCTTCAGAAGAGAAACATAGGCCATCACACACACACACACACACACACACGCACACACACACACACACACACACACACACACACAATTGAACAAATGGAAGTTGAAATTTTAACACAAATGTATATAGAGGGTATCAACAATAGAGCAGATACTCCATAGAACTCATCAGTGGGATTCAACAAGGAAAGATTTATTTTACTCCTAAAAATGATCTGGTTACCAATTTACTGTCCCCATGGGATGATGCACACACACTTAAAAACTAACATAGAACTCACATCATCTCCATTTAGAGATATATTTCTGTATTACGTTTTGGCTAGATTTGATTTCGTTTGGTTTGGATTTCTTTGTTTGATACGGGGTCTCATTTGACAACGCCAATTGTCATCAAACTCATGACATTGCTCTTACCTGTACTTTCTAAGTACAGGAATTACAAATGTGACCACTGACTCAGCTAAGATTTGCTTCCATGTTTACATTTTTCATCTTAACGAAGGTTATAAAAATCCACTCAAATTGTCCAATCCAACCCCCCACCATACCCCTCTCTCTTTCCCTTTCTTCCAGATTTCAAGTCAACAAATGCTATGAATTCATATTCGCTTAATAGCATGAAGCCCTTCTCCATCTCCAGGAGCAGCCCCTTTAATTCAACTCTGGATCATTTCTCTCCTAGATAACCGTAACTCTGGCGATAAAGTGATTTTCTAAAATACAGATNTAATTATTTCTAGACTTAAAACACTTCAATGATCCTCCTTCCACGTTGGCATGAAGACCATGATGTTGACCTGTCCAATAAAGNTCCCATCTGTGCCCTGCTTTGTGATCTTATACACAAAGGCACATTATAAGATGATGTGCCCTGCTTCCCATCACTCCGTCTGCCTCTCCCTTCCCAAGCCTCACACAACCTGCTCTATTGTTTGGCCACATTATATTGCAAAGCTTCCTAAATTTACCTCTTTTATCCTTACTTCTCTATCTTTTACAAACATCTCCTATTCTTAGATTTTATCATCTCATTTGCCCTTAAAGATGTCATTTTTTTCTTATTTTCATATAAATTATCCAGAATTCCCCACATCAGGAAAAAATATCACAGGACCATTTCTTCCATTANCCAGAAGGTTCCTTCTGCCAAGTCCTCTTCCACAATGATTGGTCCAGGAACCAAAANTTAACATAGACACATCCTTCCTTCAACCCCCAAATCCAATATCTGCTACTGTGGACTAAGCTTTTATACTTTACTCACCAGTCTTCACAACACATATTCCAGACAAGTGATGCAATGCCCTATTTAGTTGAAACAGAAAGAATGACTGGACTCAGAGAGAAAGGTGATATTCCCCAATGCCAAAGGCCTAGTAAGTAGCCAGACTAAGCCACAAGCCCTAACGTGTTGGCTCTAGTGACTGCTCTGAGGCATAGTGCACTGCTCCCAACTCCATGTCCAGCATAGTTGCTGATGTATTGCTGAGCCTGGCCATTCTACAGCTTTCCAGTCCACTGTCTCCACCCCTGCTGCTGACAGACAGCCTGTGGCTCCTCCGTGGATTGCAGAATGAATCCCTAGCTTGCCATCCATCTTTCTTGCACTAACCCTTAGTCTGTATTAATCTGAGTCAGTCTTTCTATGTGTGTCTTATCTTGGTGGTGTCCTGTGGGCCTGAGAGTAAAATCATGAAGCTTTTAAAAATGATTTTTAGTAAGCACAGAAAATCATAGGTTTCAACATTGTCATACATATATATAGCACGTGCTTTGCTAATATTTGCCATCCATCATCGTTCTTTCTTTGGGCGTCCTCACTCTGTCCTGCTAACCTCTTCTTCCTCCTTGGTCGCCTTCTGCTTTTGTATAAGATCACAAAGTATTGAACTGCTTTATATAGCCTCATGATCTGTGGTGGCTTTTGACCCTCATCTCACTTATTTCTCACTTCAGCCCCACTGGTCATCTAGTCACTTAACATAATATGCACATGAGCTTCAAACCTTCAGACAGACCTTTCTTTCTTTGTGCAATACTTTCCCTTCATCCCAATTATGAGCAATTAATGGAAGGAAGAAAATACTCACTGACTTCTAAACAGGGGTGGCTATAAAACAAAAACTAGAGNTGAGTAGGTATAATCTCAGGGAAAATCCTAGTAAATGTCACCCACNAAATCATCAAAAAAACAAAACAAAACATTTTACATAGGGGTGATTCCATTTGCACTGATTTACTAAGGGAAAGTTCTGATGAATGAAATTTATTTTCACCTGTGTCTAGATTGTTAAAATGATGCTATTGCTCCCAGAGCTCTTCTACTATCTACCTGGTGCTCCTTCCCAGTAGCGTGTGAAATAATGAAACAAACAAGACCTGCCCTAGTCTAGACTGCCCCTTCTAAGCCCAACAAACCTAACTCACACCCAGCAGTATGGAGCTCCTTGCACCTCATTTGTGCACTTTATTGCTTGCTTGACAGCTTTNTCTTTCCCCATGAAGTCGCCTCATCTGCATTTCCAGCTTCTCTGTATGTGACTATTCAACTAATCATTTAGGAAAGGAAGATACTGTGATCATTGCTACGGTCCCATTGCTCAGCCCATGCATTCTTCTAGCATGACACTTGCCACAGGGTTTCCAAATGATATTTCAGACTCATTTTCTCTAAAGAAATGTCAGTATTCCCTGCATCTTGAGAGTAGATACTGGATCTTGTTCATCTCATTAGTCTCAGCTAGCACATAGTAAATAAATATTCAATGTGCTTATTGAACTCTTAGATTGGTGCTTCCCCCCCTTTGGGATTTAGCGTACTTATGCTTGAATTGTCATCATCTATTATGCATGGCTACAGCTAAAATCTTACTGTTTAGTTCAAGAGACAACTGATTACAGAGAGAATAATCTACATTTATAAGACATAAGATGTCATCCTTCATTCTGTCTTAGTCAATATTTTAGTTGTACAAAGGTCATAAACTCATGAAGGCAAAAGAACCTGGATAGCATGGATAATATAATAGATGATAGACTCTGAATTCAAAAAAATATTTCATCAGGTTACAATAGCGCAAACAATTGAGGAACATGAAGTTTAATAAGAAATCACAGGGTTATATTCTTAGTTTCATCCTATCCCTTTAAAAATGTATACAATATTGAAGAAAGGAATAACAACTGTTGGTTGTCTTTGGAAAGTGAAGACATGCAAACAGAGTTCTGCTTGCTCTGAGAACTTTTGAGAGGGAGACAGTGGGTAGATTTTGCAAAGAGGAGGACTACAAATGTAGGAAGACTCTCTGGAGAGCTCCACAGAATGAAATCCTTTGTAAGATAATAAGTTTTGATCCTTTTAAGGCTGAAAAACCACTCCCTTGGGATCATTCCCCAGTAGGGTGCCAAGCTACTAAAACTGTGAGGATTCCTTTGTGTGTGCTTCTGTGTGGTTCTCATCAGCAATGGACTTGGCAGATTTTTAGCTGTTCTTCTCTCTAATGATCATCTACAAATAAGCTAACATGTGATTTATAAAATTTACTAAAAGCTCATGTTCTTGAATTAATAGCCTAAAATGAATGTGTTTGAAATAATTCTGGTTGTTAAAAAGCTCCCATAACCATATTCACACAGAGATGAGTAGAATTTCTGAAGATGGGGGACAGGAATATTCATTCTAAATACAAGTTTAACATTATTTTGAGTTAGTCATGGTCTTCAGTTGCTTCTTTTCTTTCTGTTATACATAAATCAATGTTAATTTAACATTTTCAATTATCCTGCTATATGCCATTTATCAGCCCAATAGATCCTCCAGTGTACAGTAATGCATTCATACTTCAACAATTAATCTAGCTTACAATTTACCCTCTATAGATTTGAAAGATTTACGTATTATAGTTGTACCATGAGTAACCAATATACATTTTGATGAAGTACATAAGCACGCAACATTCTTTGAGTATTAACATACTAGAAACGGCTGTTGTTTTATATAATTATTTTTTGCAGCAGACAAGTGGAAATGGGTTTATGAAACTGTATCTTTCCCAGAACCGAGGATGGGAAAGGTTAAGACAGAATTCATGGATCAGGGCTACACTACAGAGCTTGAAAGGACTTTGTTACACTCTAAATCTGTAGTTCTCTGATGTTACCTTGACAAAGTCCAAGGTACACTTGTTCATGTTTAAGTCCCTTCCTCGTGTCCATTTGAAGTCATTTCATAGAAACTTAACTGATCAACATTCCCTAAGAGAGTCTTGTTCAGCCTTCTCTCACTTGTATGACTTCAAATCATATTCGTTCATTCACACCTACGCACCTCCTCATTCAGTCCATTGGGTCAAAATACCTCTCATACTTACCACCTTCTCTGGACCGCCTTAAAAATTTTATCCAAGTTTCTCTTTTAACATCTATTTCTACATACTATGATGCCTAGAAACATCAGTCTTCTCTTCTATACATACCTTCAAGGTAGCAGCCGTATCTTGCTTATTTTTCTCTTCGCAGAAGAACCTGACGGTTAGACTGCTTTAAAAACTTTGATGTGTGGAGGAATCAGTGAATTTTTCAAATAAAACTATCATTAAGTCAATTGATACAATAAATTGATTTCAAGATTTCTTAGTTTGGTATTCTTCCATCAATCTAGAGTTTTCTCATTATTTAGAACTCCTCAATAGGCCTCTAAATTTAACCTGCATAAGAATGTAAAAGTGTGCTATCAAAAATGGAACAATTATCATCTGAGAGCTTAAGTGAAATTTAGAGCAACTAATGGTTTTCAAATTGTTAACGCTTTCTAAAGATAAATCCTCAGATTATGATTTTTTTAAATCTAAATGAGAAAGAGGGAAAAGATGATAGAAATCAAGATATGACTACTAAATGCTGTCTAAAAAGTTCACGTTTGGCAACCAGAGGAAGGCTTGTGCTTTTAGCAGTTAACAGCCTGCTTTACTCAAGCAAAGCAGGAACGAGGCGGCCTCTCTGTTTGTTCTGCTGGAGCAGGATCCAAATCAAAGTCAGCCCTGAAGTTGCTTTCAATAATAAAAGTGACTCCTTCAATGTCTGCCATCTGTATTTTATGTAGAAAGAGATGAAAGGGTTGCAGCTGCCACTGCCAATCCTCAGAGGACAATCTTGACAGACCAATAAGCAGTGAGAGTGTCACCACAGTGAAATGCACATGAACCAATAATCAGATGATCAGCCCGGTTGCGCCATATAGGCACGCGGCTCCAACCTTCTGATCTACGGTGTTCTCATCTGAAGAGTAACAAAATCTGGCCAGGCTTTTCCCAGACTTCATATTCAGTAATTTAGGAAGTATAAAATGGTCTCGCTTAGACATGGGGTTTTACTGTCTACAACCATTGCAGTATCATTTTAGCAGCATCAAATTTACCATTCACGTGGTTGCTTGTCTGTCAGAGTAAAAGATGCTTTTTGTGCAGATGATGTGAGATGGGATAGGCAGATGCAGGTGAGCAACTCTGTGCGTGTGTACGTGTGTGCGTGGTGTGTGTGTGTGTGTATGTTGTGTGTGTGTGTGTGTGTATGTTTTGTGTGTGTGTGTGTGTGTGTGTGTGTGTGTGTGTGTGTGTATCCAAGAACAACCTCAAGTTTTGTTCCTTAGCACCTTCTATTTTTTGAGACAGGATCTTTGACTGGCTCAGAACTTCAACAAGTAAGTTTCTGATTTCCATCTTGCCATTGCTGGGATTACAATCATGTACCACTATGTCTGGCTTTCTATATTTGTTCTAGAGATCAAACTCAGGTCCTCATGCTTACAAGGCAATCATTTTACCAACTGAGCCTACTACACAATCTAAGAAGAAGATCTTTTGTCCTGTAGCAAGATGGACTGGGGAAGTGGAAAAAGAGACTAAGCCTCAATTATCCCAAACCAGGTTATGGACACACTTGCAGATCTCTCCTGAATTTTCCATTGAATGGAAGTTGGTTGCTATCTACTCCATTGTGGAGATTACAGAGTATGCACAGTATTTGGAGTATGCATGCATGGTGTTGGGGTACTGTTTTCCATAACCTAGTAACATAAATGTGACTATGCCATAATTAATGATGTAGATAAGCAAACAGTGAATGAGATAATACTGCACTACAAAGAAACAAAAGGATTCTATAACAGGGAAAAGAGATATTTCCCAGAGAAAGAAGACTGCCCTCTTCAGAGACCAGGATGAGGAGTGCACCTGCAGTGTGCGCCTGACCTTCCTGAGGTTGCTGTTCCCATGTCAAGTAGTCCTTGATATTCCTTTGTGGATGTCAGTCTCAAAATGATATTCTATAGCAGACTACCCAGGCAACTGGGATTGACTTTTTAAATTTACAGCTATTTTTCTTTTCCACATAAAAATTTTAAGTAATAATATTACTTTTAGTTAAAAAAAATAAGTAGGAAGAAAAGGACAGGATTAATCTGGACAACCTTGCATGGATGACATATTAAAAACATATTGGCTGAGAAGCTACCATTAAAAAGAGCTGGCATAGTAGCTCAATGCATTAGTGTGCTAGTCTTTTGATTCCACTATAATTATAGGAAGAAAGCATCAATCCCTGCAGTGGGGAGCATTTAAAATTACAGCTGAGGTAGTAAATTACTGGTCCTCAATGTCCCCGTCAGACAGATTGCTTTCATTTCATGAAGAGGGACACAGTGCTGTGTCAGACCCAGCTTCCCCTGGCGAGCTTAATGTGTTCTATTTAAAAGCACAAGATGGAATAAAGGAAGTAGTAGGAGATTTTACAATCTGCCAGCATAAACATTTATTTTTATTTTCCCAGAGCGTGGAGTGCCAGAGTTACACTGGGAATGCTTTACATTACTCATGTTGAGGGGTGTGTGTGTGTGTGTGCCTTCTATGTCTCTGGGAATAAAACTGACCAGTAAATAGCCAATGTTTTGCTGGTTTTGCTGGGCACAGTTTCAGCAGTGAATTAAATTCTCACACAGAAGTGGCACAGTGCCTTTTGTACTTGTCACTTTTGGCCTGTCCCTAAGCTTCCATCTTGTTCTGATGCCAGCAATTGAAGCAATGGGGCTTTAATATGTCAACACAGCCCAAACAAAACCACAGTTGGAACTAGTATCCGATTTGCTTTCCAACCTTGGTCTCATTTCCAAGGAACCAGGGAAAGGAGGCAGGGGAAGGTATTTCCCGTGAAATTGTGCAGTACCTTAATTAGTTCTTGAAAACCCAACTGGGCCTTTCCCCGCTTTGGGTTCTATCCAATAGATAGTTTGCTTTGAAGATTTGACAGAAGCTTGAAGAAACAGTAAAGATTTTAAACACATGTTCTTTCTGGATTTAGGGTATCTCTCAGTTGGTAGCTGAGAGCTAAATTGATAAGCACTTCCAGTGTTAAAGACAGATACCAACAAAGTGATGGCTTTGAGAGAAGTGAAAGTACTGTAACTTTATATAAACCAGGATATAAACCAGGAAGTCTGTCTCCTGGTTTATGAGACTCCATCAAAGTGCTGCAGGGAAAGGCAGAAAGAGGGGAGAAGTGAAGTAAATAGATTTGAAACCAAAGAAATGGAGTCACCTATTCAAAACCCATTCTTCAAAAAGGGTAAACTGAAACTTTCTTCAGAATGACATGAAACATGTCTTCAGAATTTCATGCTTCTACTTTTCAAATGTTTACCCACTATTCTGAGATCCACACTCCTAGCTGTACTTAAATCTGCCTTTACTTAAGCTCAGTTTGCTTTACAAAGACTCGGACATCCTCCAAAACTATTCTAATAAAAGTTATAGATTTTTCTACAATTTATTGTTTTTTTTGTAGCACAATTGTGCAATTCTGAAGTTTGAATTTTGTAAATGGCAATGCCCTGTCATGATGTCAAAAGGATGAAAACATCTGCAAGGTATTACTCCTCCACAGAAAAACTAGACTTTTAATTTAGGACTTTCCTAGATACAATACCAGGAAAACCTAGTTAAGTCCGAATGTGGGAATTTCAAACATCATGACGGAGCCTTGAAGAGAACATAGGAAAACACCAAGCATGGTGGTGCATACCTGTTATGCCAGCATTCTAAAGGCTGATGCAGGAGGATCACTGAGTTTGAGACCAACCTAAGCTACATAATTCTGTCTCAAAAACGTGTTTGCAATGTGTTTATCCTTATGTACTTTGACTGTGAATGTAGCTCTGGGCTTCTGTCCCCAGCATTGCATTATTTTTTTTTATTCTTAGCAAATTGACCACTCCTCCCATATGCTGAGAATGGCTATTCCATTAAGAATAGGATAATTGGAAAACTCAGTCTAACCACTAATATATAACTGCTTCTTACCCCCTCCCTGGGAGCTCCAAGATCTAGTTATCCATGTGTAAGGTGATTTCAAAGGAATTAGACATATCTAGAGAACAATGTGCACATAAGAGAAACACATGAGTGGAAATAATGTGAAAATCCCAAGACATCCACATTGTAGGCTACTCAGCCTTTCCCTAACCTATATGAGACCTGGAGGAAGAAGATCCATATGAAAAGTCTGTTTCCATTCATCAGAGGCTATAAGCAGTGTCATGTCTCTGAGACCTCTGAATTGCAACTTCCTCTGAGGTCCAGAAAGCAACCAGGCATGGAGATCTACAGATGTCATGATAGAAAGTCAGAGGTCAAGCAAAGGACCTGCGTGGGGACATGAACAGCAGCCAGGAAGCTGTAGCTATACCCCTGCACCTAAAGTGGGTTCTTACTATAATTTAGATACCNGCTTTATGGTACAAGCCCATAATTCCAGTCANCCAGGAGGCCAAAAGAAGACCACTAGTTCAATGCCTNCCCAGGCAGCAAAACAGGCTCCTGACCAGCCTAGTCACCTTAGCAAGACTCTGATACAAAGGGGAGAAAGAGAGCTGGAGATAGAACACATTGAGGGAACATTTGGCTAGCACATGTAACTGGCTTAAGATCCATGCCCAACACCATAAAACTTTGTTTTAAAAAAGAACAAAAGCCGGGCATGGTGGTGCACGCCTTTAATCCCAGCACTCGGGAGGCAGAGGCAGGCGGATCTCTGTGAGTTCAAGGCCAGCCTGGGCTACCAAGTGAGTTCCAGGAAAGGTGCCAAAGCTACACAGAGAAACCNAACTCTAAGGTTGATACTGGGATTAAAGGCGTGTGCCACCACCTCCTACTGCTAGATCCCCATGTGACCTTGGAGTCACAGAGAACCAAATGGATTAAGGGCGTGTGCTAAATTGCATGGCTATTGTTTACTACTGGTGGCTGGCGGCTGCATTTTTCCTCTGACCCTCAGATAAATTTTATTAGAAAACACAGATAAATTATTACCACAGGATGGAGCTTTTGTCGAAAGCCATCCCTACTCTGTTACTCACATGCTACCACCTGAGCTCCAAGTCTGTGTAAGTTCAAGTTCTACAAAGTTCTGAATTAACCCCTCTCCCATGCCTCCTGATACCAACCACAAGAAGGCTCAAGTTCCCAAGACAGAGACAAAGCCATCTTCTGTCTTTCCAAAGTCAACTGAGAGTTCACAAAAGGAAATTGCCACCACCTCAAGGATATGATTCCGACTCTAGTTGGTGGGCAAAACTGGTGTAGCAGGGATCAAACAAAGTCCCAGAGCAAAGAACTGCTTCCCCAGTCAGCTAGGACAGGTCTGACCAGTGAACATAACTCATAGCACCCCTAGACTGGGGAAGAGCCCAGGTGGCATTTGATAAACCTGATTCACTCCTGCATGTGGGACAGCAATGCCAGAGCACATCCTCAGGTAGAGGTGAACAACTGGGAGAGCATTTTCTTTATGTACACAGGTACCTGAGCACAGGAAGCACACAAGACTCTGAAGAGCAGTTTGCCTTCTCAGTCAGGCACCAGGCAAGATGCTTTATGTAGTCTACCTCATTTCATCCCAAACCTGAATCCCTAAAAAAATGATGATTCACACTTGAGGAAAATAAGGCTAAATGGAAGAAAGTTACCTGAATTCATGACCTTCAGTGTTGGGCTTTCTCATGCTAGGCTAGAGGGAATATTGATGGTGGAGAAGGGTTCCACATCTCCAAAAGAACCAGATGCACTCTCTTGCTGTGCCGTCTCATTGGGTTCAAGACCCCAACTTGCTTTGCTCACAGGAGACCAGTGAAGGCTGAGGGCAGCCTTTTCTCCCTCTAGCTAACAGGCTTCCCTGTGGAGATATGTGTATCAAGCATTGCTGCTCACACTGGCTGCCTTCCAGAAAGGCCCCAAAGTTCACCTCTGAGGAAAGATGACTTTAAATTGGAAAAGAATGTTTGAATGTCATTTTCTTCTTCACGTTCCCCAGGAGGCTTAACAAACCTGAGGTAGAGAGGAAATTCTCTCCTTAAACACTACCAGTGGGGAAAAGATCCATAATTGACCATTAAAGGAATGTTAGCACATGCTATGTAAACAGGAAATCTGATCCTAGGAGTCTGGAAAGCAAACTAAGCCCCACATTTGCCTACTGTGCTCAGCTCAGTGTTCCTATAGCTTGTTCATTGTGAAATAGCCATAGTAAAAGTATTTGTATCCATTCTACACAGTTTTTGAGGAGCTCAAATGGGAAGCGGCCATTGCAGCAAAGCTCACATCACTAACCTATGCAGACAGCATCATCATGACTGCTTATTCACAGTACAATAGCAACCTTGGGAAAGGCCTTGCTGGAAGTCGCAGAGAGCCAGTTCTCATACTGTGAGCATGCAGTTGTCATTTCTGGGTTAGTGTCAGAACAAGAGACATTAAACCTGCTGAGACTTCCATCTGTGCCACTAATCACAACATAAAAATGCCCCTCCACTAAGTCACACACTGAACAGTCTTCATTTTTTTCAACTTTTTTTAAAATTAGTTTTCTTTTTGTGATGTTTAGAATTGAACCTGGGGCCTCATGCATGGTAGACAAGTGCTATAACACTGAGCTACATCCCCAGGCCTAATGTTTCTGAATATCATCAATGAGCCAGACACGGAGTTGAAACTCTATAGAGATGAGTTGTGGGAAGTTCTCCCTTTGGCAAGGTGGGTACACAAAGGAAAGATTCTATATACAAGANGAGAGCTGAAGGAAAGATAGCCAGCAAATGCCATGGATAGCAAGACAGGAAAAGAGCTGTGATCTTGGTACTGCATCCACAGAGGTCAGAAACTTGGTGTTATCTCCCTTCTTCTACCAATGACCCTGCTTAGCAACAGTGAGCAGAGATCATATCTGTGGTTCATGAACTACCAAGGCTCCACTAACTCCCAGTCACTGTATTCACTCAGGTTCCTCTCTATCTTCACACAACTTACTGCTTCATTGTCCGACCTCCAACGCACCCCATCCAGCCTCAACAGGTTTTCTGAAGCTGGCTGTGGCAGATTCTAAGACAACAAGCATATCAGTCTAGCATATCTTGAAATTGCATGGTATAGAAATGCTCAGAGGCTTTCNGGAGCCTGCTATGGTTTTATCTTCATTTAAAAATACTCATAATTATATGTTATTTAATTCATAATTGCATGTAAATATGCATATACATTAGGTAATTCTCAGGCGCACAAACCTCATCCCATTCTGTAGATTGTCATATTCACCCTGGAGTGACTCTTTTTGGTTAAGACACAGTCAGCGGTGGGTAACAATGAACCTGGCACCTTCCTTCCAGATCCAGGTACAAAGTATTAGTTTTTCTCCTTGCTGTGGCAGGCCAAACAACACAGGTAGCAAGGATTTGTTTGTACTCCTGATTCATAGGGTTATAGTCCTTCTTGGAGGGGAGAAATGGCCACTGGGACATCTGAAATAGCTAGGCCTACAGGAGCCTTGTGGTGTAACTGAGCTGATCAGACGGCAGGGAACACTCTGAGAGTAGTTAAGCTGGCTTAGAACTCTATAGCTCCACCTCTATGGCCTCAGGTCCAAAGGGTCCACAATCTCCAAAAACAACGCCACCACCTGGAGACCAAGCGTTCAAACACATGAGTCTATGGGAGCATTTTTTTTATATTCAAACAATAATAAACAGTGTGTGTATTGTCACCATTACTTCTCTCCTTAAGCTTCTATTCACCAAAGGATTTCCCAGGAACCAACAGCAGTGAGCAAGCAGAGCCTGAGGGTAGATGTAGGTGGTCTCTAGGTGAAGGCAGCAGTAGGGTATCTAGTAGAGGAAGGGTAGATACCTACATAGGCAGCATCAAGGGGAACAGTAGTTATGGCACAAAAGGTCAGATAGAGAAAATGCAAGCATACCTTATTCATTTGGCTTTGGAGAAGAGAAACCTGATAGCAAAATAATCATTAAAACAACTTAGAAATAATCTCTGATGCTGTCTGGGATGATGGGGAAGATTCAGAAACTCACCTTCTGCTTCATTGGGACATTCATTTAAGGTCTATCTGGGGCCAGGAAAGGTACAAGAAATCAGTATCATTAGAGAATCTTTCTTGGAAATAAGCTTTTTCTGATTGGGGCAAGTTTCTTTTAAAAAAAATTCTATGTGGAAAAAGAATTAGATAAATCGCCCTTGAAATTTCTCTATTCTCATTTGGTAAGAAATAAATCACCCAACCTCAATGATAAAAGGATTATGAGTCGGACTCTCATTTCCTCGACCCTGAGAAGAACTATAATTACAATGACCATATTTTCTGCGCCAAACATCAGGACTGCAGGCTTGACAAGTACACGTGTACTTGTAAAGACAATAGGACAAGTTATCCGAAATGGAAAATGACCTACAGAAGCTAACGCGACCAGGAGCAATGATGACACAGAAATAAATTGGTTTTAAGGCATTTTTCATGATGTCAGTGGTGTAACAGTTCTTTGTCAAGGTCTGAATTATAAAATTGTGGCTGAAATTATTCCCTTACATTCCCAGCCAGGACATGCAGCAGGCACGGATTTTTAAAGAACTTAATTCAATTGGGTCAAACTACCCACTTCTCTCATCTTAGTAAAGATGAACAAAACAACAGAATATATACTGTCTACATTAGCATTTAAATATGGCCATAAAAATCTGTCAGCATATTGTAAACAAAATTGCTTTTTTTTCACCATATTTNGTCCACTGAGTATTTGGTCTATCCTAATTTAAGCAAACTGAATACAAAATTTTAAATGTACATTAGGGGACAATTATGTGTATTGCTGGATGGCATTTCATTGTTGCATCCTTTCAGATGACAACAACTCTAGTTATTTAAGAACTAATAGGTTATTAGCTAATAGAGGGAAGGGCAAGCAGAAAAGTGAGGAAGTCAGGATCCATACACCAATTAAAGAACTAAGCATGGAGATGAAGGACTAATAAAGCTGGGATGTCAATTGATGGGAAGCTAATTTGAATGTTCAGTAAGACCTGAGATGAACATGCTACCAGAAACACTAAGCACAAAGTTCTTACTTGGGTAGTATACCAGGAATAAGTCTTTTGAAAACATATCTATGGAAAGCTGACTTTGCAAAGCCTTTAGAGTCTCCAGAGGTAAGCAGAAAGAGTTTTTTAAAAGGTATGCCTGTTACTCAAAAATCACAATGACTATGGCACTGTCGTTCATACTGCCTGCTTGAAAGAAAGAAAGACAGACAGAGACAGAGACAGATATAGATAGATAGATAGATAGATAGATAGATAGATAGATAGATAGATAGATAGATAGATAAATATATATAGAGAGAGAGAAAAGAAAGAAAGAAANAAACAAACAAACAAACAAACTGACCAAGGGCTGGGGAGATGCCTCAGCCAATAAAATGCTTGCCACACAAGCATGAGGACTTGAACTTGAGTTTGCCCCCTAGAACCCCATATAAAAGTCAGACACGGTGGCATTCACTTGACAGCACTGAGGCAGAAACAGGTTGATCCCTGGGGCTTAAAGACCAGCCAGCCTAGTAAAATTGGTGAAATCAAGCCAATGAGAGACCCTGTCTCAAAACACAAGGTGTACAGCTCTAGAGGAGATGCACACACACACACACACGAAAGGGTAACTGACAAAATCTAGGAATAGACTCTATTCACAAACATCTTCTTGGACTGTATTAGTCAAGTAAGATTGATGTAACAAAACACTAGATTGAGCATCTTAAATGACAGATGCTTATGTCACACATCACTGCAGACTAAAATTCTGTAATCAAAGTATCAGAATAGAAGTGAGTACTCCTGGGCTTCTTCTCTTGGTTGGCAGATAACATTGCTTTCTCAGTGACTTCACAGCATTTTCTGTCTTGAATATTCTTACTATCTGTTCCTGCAAATGTCCTTTTCTTCTGAAATGACCTGTCATGTTTGATTAGGAAATACACAGATGACTGAATATTAATTTAATCCTCTTATGCAGAACTTACTCCCAAATGCAGTCACATTCTAAGTTGCTTGGAGTTAGGGATTCAACACATGTTTTTGGGAAGGACACCCAATTCAACCCATATCCTGGAGAAAAATCAGCCTTACATAATTATAAGAAATGGATAACTGAATTTCAGGAGGACTAGGTACCTATAATGACAGGCAGCAATGCAAGAAACTAGAAAGGTCAGTGAAGAAGGTAGTGTCCTAGGATTGGAAGGCTTCATGGTAGAAGAGTAAAGAGTTATCAAAATAGAGGTGGTAAAAGATTCGTCCATTAAAGATGGCCTCCACCTCATTGTAGCAAAGTATATCTCAGGGACAGTGGGCAAAGATGGAGCCACTATCAGGCCTTGAATGGGAGACTGACTTTATGGCTCTCTTCTCTAACTCTTGATGCTTAAAAATCAATGCAAAGCAAAGATGCTTAAGTTCATAGAAGGTAACTGATCACTAAGTTGCACAAAAGATGAATATGTCTGGGACTCAAGAGGCTTATTTTCTAGTGCGACTTTATTTACATTTCAAATGAAGTGACTGCTGTGCAGATGGGGAGTTGCAGGAAATTTGAATGTACACATCTGCTGCTCTTCTTACACAGCCTTTTAGAGATACTANTACAAATGCATTGGAGGCAAGACAGAAATACCCAGAAGGCTGTGAGATGCCTTTTATATGTGGGTTTAATGAGGTGTCTCCCACTCCACAGATGGAAGGAACCTTTCAGTGGGCAGAATCAGAAAAGAGAACGCAGTATGAGACATCAGCTGGAGGCTAGGATTGCTCCTGTCAGTTATCCCCAAATCCTTCCAGAATTGGGCTTCTGAGGGCATGCTGTCTCTGCTATATTGCACTTTCACAATTTCATTAGCCTGAATGATCTTTAATATTTTTGTATTTAGTTACCTAGAAAATTATTTTCCAAAAGTATTTTGTAGTAGTTTTCATTGACTTTATTCAGTCTTAACGTGTTGTTTATTATGAAGATCTGTCCCAGGAGATCACAAAATGTAATCTCTTCCCAATAAAAAGAATTGATCTTTTCTCAGGCAGCCTAAAGATCTCAACATTTCATTTCATCCTAAGTAAAAGGTTAAATAAATACANGTTTAGGCATGGGAGAAGGCAAGAAAGGACCATTCGTGACCTTGGTGACCTTCTGACCAACCCCTCTAGATTCTGAATTCATTTTGGTGATTGACAGTGCCAACTGTGAACTCCCTCAAGAAGATAATCAAATAGTCTGCTGGTGGACAGTCAAGGTTATTAGACTTCTCAGAGCAGAGAGAAAGCAATGTTCCCTTGGTTGAGCCTTAGCATGTCTCAAAGTAGNCATTCTAGGGTTACTTATAAGATTTGGAGCTTGCGATGGTAGACATTAAGGCAGGTCTTGAAAGTAGAGAACTGGATGGGGTGTTCACGATGTTTCAGATTCCTAGGCACAGCTGTGGTCTAGAAATGAGTGCTCCCAGCAAGGTGTTCTTGTTGATAAGTAAGCTATTTAGTTGGTTTGTGGGCTTATCTTGCAGGTACAGATATTTCTTTGAGAAANTAGTGAACTTAATATGGTCCTGGTATTGTTTAACACCAGGACAAGAAATTACATTGGTTCCCATTCTTAACTGGTAGATAAGATCTGAAAACTTTTCTAAGCTTTCTCTTTAACCAGGACCAGTGGTGAAATTAGATAAGACTGTAAGTATCGTTGATTTGAAATACTTAGTTATACATGGAAGTATCTCTTTCTGTAGGCTCACTATGATTTGCCTAGAAAGTATACAAATAATTACAGCCAAATTATGTATATTCTGACTATCATNTAAGGCTTTAAAGCTATTCTTTTGTGACTGACTTAGTCAATGTGGAAAGTAGAACACATACATTTAAGTAAGATGAATTATTTGCTTATGATTANGTCATTTTGTTTATATTCATATGAGCCATATTTGTATTATGATGAGAGAGGGTCAGGCCAGAGAGAGATAATTGTTACACTCACTGCCCTCCCCAAATGCTTTCTTTTAGTAAATTCGTTAGCACAAAAAGTAAGTCTACAATCACATGATTTAGAAATGGGCATGTATCTACTAAGAAATTTGGGAAGTGACTATCACAAATTGATTAATTCCTTCAGAATTAGCTGTAGTATTATTATAAAATTTGGAGAACTAACACTCTCCAGAAGAAAGCTTTCCTGACACTTTTAAGCATTGTGTACATCACCTAAACCTTGCGGATAAAATGAAACGATAATATCCCAAACTCGGATGAAGTGCTGTTTGAAGTTTAACTTTCCAAATATCTGTTTTGAGTTATACATTATGACCCAACTGTGACTTCTGTTTTCTTTTTTAAAGTTTTTTATTATTATTATTTTTGCCTTCTCAGGTCTATCTGATTAATCTACAGATACACCAGTAATTCAACATGATCATCGTCTGAATTATCTAGCACCCTAAGTTAATAAAACTATCTTTCCTAATTATTGTCTTCATCATAATCATTATAAATTAACATTTTAAATTCAGACAGTGACTATTTTTAAATACATATCAAATGATTAAATTTCTTCCAGGTGGTGCTTGGTTTGCATCTGGCAAAAGAACAGGGAACCATCTGTTTTTGGGTTTTTTTTTTTTAATAGCTCCCTATCTTCTCACCTGCAGCCCTTACTAACCACCATCTGCTGACTGCGTAGATGTGCAAGCAGGACCTAGAGCTGCTTGTGCATGCATTGCACCTGTGAACACTTGACTGTTTAGGAACAATGTATGAAGTCTTTCCATGGGGAGGGAGCCCTAAATCTAATTCTAGTCCTCTGTTTTGTGAGCAAACTCACTCCATATGATCAAGCTTACTTACAATTTTCTCTAGAGGTTTGTTCCATCTCAAAACAGTCAAATGACATGGTCTGACCTTTTGCTATTCTTAAAAGATAAGAGGAAACTGCTCTTAGAACCTGTCACTTTTTTCTTGCCATTTTTATCATTTTTTTAGTGTGTGTGTGTGTGTGTGTGTGTGTGTGTGTGTCCCTGTTTGTGTGGAGATATATATATATATATATATATATATATATATATATATATATATATGAATGCGCCATCAGAAGCCATAAGAGGGCATCAGATCCCTAGAGTTTGATTTACAGGTGGCTGTAAGCCACTTGAAATGGGTGCTGGGAAATGAATTCAGAGCCTCTGAAAGAGCGGTGCATGCTCTAATCACTGGAACATCTCTCCAGCCCTTAGTCTTCAGGTTTAGTTCTGTTGCGTCTTTTGTGGTCAGTTGTAGTAATGCTTTGCCTGGGGTTGATATCAGTAGCTCATCAAATACATGCTTTACAAGTCTCTTCTGTGCTTCACTTTTCATTTTGATGAGGCTCAATTTTTTTCTTTTGTTTTCTGCACTTTTTGGTATCTCATCTAAGCAACCACTGTCTAATTCAATGCCATGAAGTGTTTAGCATGCTTTCTTCTAAGACTGTATTATTTGAGGGCTCTTACATTGAGGGTTTGTTTCCATTTTTGAGCAATTTTTGTATATAGCATTTGGTAAAAGCCAGACTTCATTCTTTCGTATGTGAGTATTGATCTTGTGCAGGCAACCAGAGCTGCTATGAGTTCATGAGTGCAAGGTCCCTGTTGTGTCCAAAGGGTATTTTTCTCCCCAGTCCTCCAAAACATCTGACTCTTGCAATATTACTGTCTCCTCTTTCCTGATGCCATCTTTGGGGCTTACCACAATCTCTTATTCTCCACACTGACTAGTTATGNNTCTCTGTGTTAATCACCAAACACTGCAGTAAGAAGGTTTTCTGATGAGCAGTGATTACTGCACTAATCTATGGTTACAAGGCTAAATACTTAGAAGGCAATTTGATCCTATGTCCATTTAGCAAAATAACAGTATTGCATTCTCCCCGAGGGCATAACCCCCACCCCACCACAGGTTTATAATACCAGGTATGTGTTCTCTCNTGTGGAGCAATCTTAAATCCAATCAGAAAGCTATTGATTACCATCGTAAGATTCATGATGCTATTGCACCAATGGGCATATCTTGTCAGGCCAGTCATTATTGTAGGTCATAGTGTTCACAGTTAGGTAAGAAAGCTGAAGACTTTTCAGCCAGCATAAATTAAAACAAAATTTGGTGTTTGACAATGGCAGAGACTCTGACTTTGATAAAGGCTTGTCTGCCTTCAGGCCAGGCATCTGACAATCATTACCCAGGNGATAGTGTTCAGCATTTTGGGCCTTGACCTTGGTTCTACCATTTTCTGTAACTCGAACTCTCTTATTTTGTGCTATTTTTCATACATCTGGTCTTTAATAAATGGCTGAGAGTCTGTGACCAATCTAAAAACAAAAANTCCAGAGTCATTCTAAGAAAAATCTGAGTAAGATTTCTCTATCTCCGTAAGCAAAATGCCCCAAATGTCCCATCCTTCTGAGGTGTGGAAGAAAAAGGACTTCTGATTGGGCAGTGTGTCCTCTTCAGATAACTGCGTATGCCACTCNGNTCTTTGCCCNTTGCTGCTGCTCCCTTCTTTATGAACATGTGTTCTCTCCAGTAAGTTTAATCCCTCTCCATCCTCCCATGGCCCTCCACACATAAGCATGACCTCCATACATGTGCATTCTCTCCTCTTCAGGTGTGTTCCCTCTTCGTGTTGACCTAGAAGTCTGATCCAAGTTAGCTCAGACTTGGAACCTTGTGTGGTCCTATGAATGCACTAAGTCCATTTTCTGCTGTTATAATGAAATACCTGAAGCTGAGTACTTTCTAATGAAAAGATAGTAACTAACTCATAGTTCTGGTGGTCCAAAAGTGTGGCCCCAGCATCCGCTTGACTCTAAAGAGCACCTTTGGACAGATGAGAGGATGGAAAAAGGAGAGGGGACATAACACAAGCAGGAAGCTAGAACAAAATGTATGCCCATTAAAAGAGCAGTAATCCTATTCAACAGCATATCCCAAAAGATCCCAAAATGACCTGAAGCCGGGGAGATGCATCNGGAGTTAAGAGCACCAGCTGCTCTTCCAGGGGACCCAGGTTTGATTCTCAGCACTCACATGATNGCTCACAACTGTTTGTAACTCCAGTCCCAGGGAATGTGATGCCCTCTTCTGGCCTCTGAGAACACCAGCCACACACATGGTTCACAGGCATACATTTAGGCAAAACACCCATATACCTAAAATAAATTATTAATTAAAAAAAGATCCACTGACCTCCCACAGGAGGTCCCACCACTTCTTAACATTGCCACACTGAGAACCTAGTTTTCACCACATAA
>LZPO01117475.1:35482-68162 GCA_001675575.1 Neotoma lepida
AACCAAAAAGACTAAGAAACTTCAAGTGCCTCCCTATTCCTTCCTGTGTGTCTCTTTATCCATCTTCCTGGCTTCTCTGCACTCTCTCTGGTTAATTCCTGTCAATTAGTTTCTGACTCTGTCCCCTGATCCAAGGTTGATTTTATTAGCACAGTCTCGGGTTTCACAGTGCAATCAAATATCCCACAACATCCCATTTCATTTTTCTGTATTGATAATTGTTTTTTTTCATATTTAATTAACAATCAATATTTCCCTCAAAATTATAATGTACTACCTTGCTAAGCATGAGCCAGTACTTTCTTTTTTAATTTTTTTATTTTTATTTTTTTTTATTAAAAAGATTTTCTACTCCTTTTACAAACCAACCTCAGACCCCCCTCTCCTCCCTCCTCCCGCCCCACCAGCTCTCCCCCTCAACGCACTCCCCCAATTCCCACCTCCTCCAAGACAAGGTCTCCCATGGAGAGTCTCCGGAGCCTGAGCCAGTACTTTCAAGAGTATGAATGAATACAAAAAATATTGGACAAGTGCATAAAACAAGTTATCAAACCCACCATGAATCAAGAACTGTAGTAAATAATCTCACATATAATTCACCTTCCCTTAAAAATTAAGTGGCTATGTAGCTGGACCTCCATATTATTATTTGATTTTTGTTTATCNCTATTGGAATTATAATGACAGCCATTTTTCCCTCTCATACCTGAGGGCCAAGTTGATCTGATCCTCTCATCTTTTGAAAATACTTATTAAAAATCCCATTTTAGAGATCAAAAATACGTAAAACCCAAAGATGCTAAATTATTTTCCCAGAATAATCTCAAATATTTGGAGAGCCATGAGCACTCTATTTCAGAACTATTGTGAAGCAATTCCTTCAATACTGTCTAATTTCTTTCATGCATTGCCCAAAGTAGCATCGTACTGACCTGCTTATCCAAAAGTCCCTAATTTAATCTCTCACTAAAAGACTTTGGGTAAATCTGGCATATAAAATTATAATTAAACTCTTAGCCACTGATTGTAATTAACTAAGAAGTTTCATTCATGTTTTACAATTAAGTGATTAAACAATGAATTTTCAAATATTTCCCTAATGAAGTCATGAACTTCAATAAACCAAGTGCTGTAATTAAATTAAGAAAAATGAAACAGAACATTTGAAAATCACATAGGTTGAAATCTTCTAAGAGAGTCATCTCTCTCTAGCTATAAGTCAAGAACTTTCAAAGGTGGAAAAAGGAAAACCTTTGAATAAATACATAGAAAAACAACATTTTTCAAAATCCACAATGAATGAAACACTATGGTAAATAAGTTCACACATACTAAAATTTTCATTCCCACAAGAACATTGTAGATTACACTCACTATCTTTTATTCACACACACACACACAAAGTATGAACACTTAGGGTGCTCCAATAAGTTTTCCTAAAAAGCATGGCTCTTAGTTGAGAGAAGATGGCACATAAATCCAGGTGGCCCAAGGCTATTATCACTGGACCACCACTTGCCTACAGGTCTTCTAGGACCAATGTCTATTGATGGCTATACAACCATACAAAAATCCCCTTTTGCTCACTTGTAAAGCAGAACAAACAGTAATGTCACATTTATAAGAATTAAAGTANAGACAGGAGAAATGGCTCATCAGTTAAGAGCATGTAGTGCTCTTGGAGAGAACCTAAATTACGTTTCCAGCACCCATGCCAAAAAGCTCCCAACAGCCTATAATTCCAGCTCCAGAGAATCCTATGGAATCTTCTGGACTCTACAATCACCTACACTTGCATGTTTGTGTGTCTACTTATAGATACAAATATATGCATGATTTTTAAAAATAAAATGTCTTTTAAAAAAGAATTAAACCAATTTGTGTATGTAGGATTCTTAGAAAAGTAGCTGCTGCATTGTAAGTGCCCAAAAGATGNACCATTTTTTTTAATACTACTGTCATTGTGTTTGGGTACTCTTTAGATAGTTGACAAAACTTTTGCTGTCCTCATTATAATCATCTGAGGTAGTAGTAATAATAATAACAACAATATTTCCATTTCAGAAATAGAGTCACTAAGACTCAAAGGAACCTTCCAAGATAATTATAGCCTANAAGTAGAACATCAGAGACACGTGGTTTTAAACTTTCTGTCCTGTTCTATGAAAACACACACATTATTTTAGTGGTTTTTACCTTTGTCTATCGTCATGCCATTCAAGTCACTCTTCTACTGTTTTAAATTCCAATNATTAGTAGTATGTGGTCAGATTTTGACAAGTCTTGGAGAAAATGATGGATCAATCTGTTACAAGACAGAACCTTACTAGACAGAGAGTAAGCTTTGTGTGAAAAGCAAGATTTCATTTTGGACTACAATACCCCCCAAAAAGGGCCAACAAATTTTTTGCTCATTTTATCTTTCATTTAAAATATTGAATGACCCATTCTAGAGTTTTCTCAATTATACCTCTTAATTCTCCTTTCTATGGAGCAAACCTTTTATCTCACTCTTAATAAACTTTCAGCAAACTAGTCGGATTATTGTTGCNTAAGCCTTTCCCTGAATCAGACAGTCACTGTTCTCCTCCCTTTTCACACAACCCCACAGTCCACACTAATACCACTGAATGCGTGCTCTCTCCTGCTATGGGTAACTTTCAATTTCCTCAACCAAAGAATAAGATATTTAATAGAATGAACCTATTTTATACTTCTTATATTCTTGTATTATGTGATTTACTCATGAGTACATACATGTAACGGATGGATGGATAGCTAGGTAATAGTACTTATATCTTCCTGCCATCATGGTATGTTTCTATGCCTCCATATTTACTAANAAAATGTTTCATTTTCTGTTTTATATGTAAGTCTCCAGGGAAACATAATTCACTGCTGTCATCTATATTAGTTGGTTGTCTAACTTTTCAGATCNACCTATCACATTTTCTTTGGTTTTGGNTTGTTGTTTCACTGTTGGTCACTTGGTTGATACAGTTATACCCTTTGCCCATTTCATGTTCTTTCTATTCTTTCCTAGATCAGAATTTCCTTTGTGGTCCTTCCAAATTTTGCAAGAAACAAAAAAATCCATTTAAATATTTCTCTGTTCTGTAATTCTAGTGTATGAAATATATTGTCTGACAGCATTCTTATTAATGTTTAATTTCATAAGTAGTGTGTGCTTTGCTTTGAAGCAGATAGCTACTGGTCTTTGTGTGTTATAAAATGTTTTTTGTCAATGGACTGTGGGAGAGCTTGGAGCAGCCGCCATTATTCAAAGTGACAGAGAAACTGTCATATGAACACATTTGATTTTCTGGTTTCTGTTGATTGGTTCAATTTGAAGAACTGCATAGCTTCCTCACCCAGGCCTGTAGTGTGGGTTTAATATCTAAAATAGGAAATATTAACACATACTAACACAGAGAAAACTTGAAGTTTAGAACAACTGAGACCAACAAGTGAGTCTCCAGAGTGATGTTTAGGAGTGGGGTCATAGACAAGATGTAACTTGAATGGAATTTGACAAGATGCTAAGAAATGATACTCACTCAGGAGAGAAACCTTAACCCTGCTATGATCTTTCCAAGAAAACTGAGAGAGGTGGGGGGAAATTAGAGTAACAATAAGCTACTCCAGAAAAATTAGAATAATCCAAGTCTTATACAAGTAAAATCCATTGACTTCATAAATGTCTATGAGACTTTTAACTTCATAGCTTCAACCTGGAGATTATTTGAATATTTTTTCAATATTGATTAATATTAGTATGTTGAACATTTATACAATTTACTTATGAATACTTATTACAAAGTTGATAGATTGTCACAGAATAAAAACAATATAATAATATATTATGAAAATAAGCAAAAATGATTTTGTATGAATAAAAAGTAATATCTACTATGTAGGACAGATTAAATATAGGGTTCATTTATATAATGTGTGTAAAGGAGTTAGGGTAATGATNCCAGTTATTACTATGTTTTTAATTTTAAAAGTCCTCCAAAAACAAGAACCATATGAAAACATTGAATTTATGCATTAACTTTTCTCTGAAAAGTTGCCTCTTCATTGTGAAAAATTGGCCACACAAATACTTCTTTCATTTTGATGTTGGAAAGAATATGTCAAAAGCAATGCAAGTGAAGGAAAAATTGAAAAAGCAGACAGAAATATTGCCTTCCCAGAAAACAATTTTTTACGGACAACTTAGCTTATTGGGGAAAAACAATTTGCTGTAATTTTTCTTTTTCTCTTCTTTCTCCCTTGAAAACAATGTACCATATACTTTTTAAACTGGGTAATAAAATGAAACTAGGGACAGGAATCACTAATCTCCCAATAACAAATGAAACTAAGCATCTCTACTTCACAGATGCAAAAGCTGACATCTGGTCTACCTGACAGTTGTACTTAGGAACGTGATTCAGCTGACACCACCAAATGAGCTGAAAGCTGGCTTACCACTGAACCTGTAAAGAAAGTGTAATCATAAGACACTCCTGCAGTTTGCAGGCTTTTCCCCCTCCAGGCCTGGCAAACGCTGGTGTGAGATGTGTGCCTTGGTTTTATCACGTCTTTCAATGTCTCATTTGAAGCATGAGAAATAATGAAAAATTCACTTCAATCCTTGTAGTTCATAAGTCCCCAAGGACCTAATCTCTCCATTTTAAACATTTAAAAATTCATAGAAAAATATTTACAGTTAAAATTGAATTCATACCTACCTTAAATACTGTAATAAACCAACAAAGAATCACATCAAAAGTGGGCTACAAGTAGGTTGAACTGTGGGAAATCAGGAATTCAGATTGAAAATAAAACAGGGCCAGGCGATGGTGGTTCATGCCTTTAATCCCAGTACTCAGGAGGCAGAGGCAAGCAGATCTCTGTGAGTTCGAGGCCAGCCTGGTCTATAGATCAAGTTCCAGGACAGACTCCAAAGCTATACAAAGAAACTCTGTCTCAAAAAACAACACAAAACAAAAAAGAAAAGGAAAAAGAAAAGAAAATAGCTAGCTGGTGTCATTGATCATCATGGCACTGAAACTGATCCACAATTTGGTAAAGTCTTTGGGAGTTGTGGCTTCAGCAAGCAATCTAAAGCCAGGGTTTACACATTTTAAATATGGTACTCTCTTCCTCAAAGAAAAAACTAAACCTTGTATGGAAATAGTAATGAATGTCAGCCACACATTGGAGAAAAAATATAAGATATAGAATATTAGTTATGATTAATAGCATGAGGTTTACAACAATGAATGACTAAACCCGGTCATTTCACTAATATATGTCCAAGTTCAGTTTGAATTTCAGTCTGTGTCTGTAAACCTGGTTGTGCTCAGTTCACAAATAGTATTAGTTAAAATCATGGGTAAGCATGCAATGTGGCTAGAGGACCTATAGCCTGAAGGATTGCTTCATCCCACTGAAAATATGCTGATGATATATACCAAAAGTCCAGAACTTTTATTCTGCTGGGGCTCTGGTTTGCCACCCTGACACCATACCACTCTGCCCCATTCAAAGAGGAAGAAGAGGCGAGGAAGGCACAAGAAGAGAAAGGAGAACCTGTGGAAATCTCAGTTCTCATGAGTCACGAGGAGTGCATGAATGATACTGAATTATAAATGGCTAAGAAATTACATCTCAGATCAAAAATATTCAAAAGACAGAAATTTATTTGTAACTAAATAGGATGATTTCAGCTTATTAATTAAAATTACAATACACATCTTATCTTTGACACATTTTAACCTTTTGTTTGTTTGTTTGTTTAATTGTTTACTAATTTCAGCATGTTCCATTTTACTCAAAAGTCTTTACTACTCTTAATCTTCCATTTAAAAATTCTAATTTTCAGTGGAGACCCACAATCCCTGTGTAAATACTGTTTCTTCATTCAAAACTTCTCAAAGGGCTTCTCCACTGTGGGGCTTCTCCTAACACTCAGATACACTTGAACCCTTCCCTTCTGCACACAGCTCTTGCTATTAGTCATTTTACAATTAGCTTGGATAATTCATNTCTCACAGCCCTACTTTCTTAAAGGCACAAAACATTTATCTGTGTCTTTTTGGTCAGCTGGTATACAATTTTTCAGATAAAATTCTCTTTTACATTATTTATAAACCAGGCTGTGTGTCTGTACATGAATGTCCTGACAGGAATAGCTTCTAAAGTAGTTTTATACAACATGTGTGAGCTACAACTGCAATTCTATGAATACATATTATAAATATAGGTAAATTTTATAAATATTTATTATTATAAATATACAAGAACTATAATTGAATATGTAAATTAAAACTATATATAAACTAAAGCTACACTTTGTGTTATATTGCTATTTCTTTTGAGCTGAAATATTTCCTCCTAAGGGGAAGAGAAAAGATCATAAGACTCAGGAAGGTCCTGAAACTAAGTAGGTTCAGGAAGTTTAGAAATCTTCCAGACTCCTGAGGCCCCTCCTCATAATTATGAAAGCAATAATCAAATGGCTATGGGGACTTAATTTTATAATGGAGCTTCAAGTTGTGCAAGAAGCTCTAAGTGTGCAGTTTTCATGTGTAATCACTCATGCTGCTGTGAACTTTTCTGTGAAGCAGCTAGATGACTTTGAGTCAGCCATGCTTCTGCATGGAACCCCCCCTCCCTGCTCTCAACAGTAATACAAATGAGCTCACTGATTCACCAATCTAGACTTGGGTAAAATAATTTCTTTGATCTGTCATTGACACCCTTCCTCAGTAAACAAACATTTGTTCATGTAGCCCCAGGAAAAATAACACAACAATGTGTCTGTACATAATGTGTGTGTGTATATATATATGTGTGTGTGTGTGTGTGTGTATACATATATATACATATCTTCAAGTGTATGTACATGTAAAAATTTAGTTATATGTATATGTATGAATGAACATAAGCTATTTCTTTGGAACAAATATAAATGAAATATTTTTCTTACATATTTTACTAAAACAATTACTAAAATGCATATTGACAAACTACATATTTTAGAGGCAATTGAAAAATAACTGCTATAATATCCTTCATTTTGCCCATTGAAGATGCTTCTTAAGCTTCAAAGCATCCATTAACACAGCCGACGGCAAACAGTAGACAGGCTCATTCAGGTGAGCAGAATACTTCGATTCCTACAATTGTATTTATCCAAATATGTAACCACTACAATTTTCTAATTTTTTATCCAGCTAGCATGAACACAGATATGGTGAGATTAATAGAAAATGCCAAAGAGTAAGAAATATAAGGATTCCTGCATGTCTTTGAGAAAAATATCCTCCTTGAAAGAGATACAGTCAATAATAAATCAAGACGCTTCAGGGTTACACGAAGCAGCTGAATTTTCATCATAGAAAATAAGACCTTTTTATTTAAATGAAATCACTGGTTTAGAGAAAAAATGTAAAATCTGAAATGGCAGTTAAAGTCCCTTCTCCCCAAGGGAAATTTAGATCTATCTGTGTGCATTAACATATTTTAATGTTCTGTTTCCTAAAAGCTTTGCAAGGTAGAAAATTCTATAAAACAAGAATTATATGTTCGTGATGCTTTTATTAGGTTTTTGTAATGGTGTTTGTAAGATCCATGCCACTATAGGAATAGTATTATAGGAAAAGTGAAGGATTCCAGCCCCAGCACTGTTACGCATTATTGTTATGTTATGGTTTGTANGTATCTCCCAAAGCTAGACATAATTACCTTTTAAATGGCAGGCTTTAGTGGTTGTGATACATGAGAAGTAAACATGATCACTAAAAATCAGTAAAGTGCTTCTTTAAAATAAATTTTCTAAAGGTAAGGAGCTGCTCAGGAGAGAGCAGTTGAAGCTGCAAGGGAAGCCCAGACATAAAGGACTGAGAGGCAAGAGTGGAAAGCACAGGTTACAGCCTCCCCCACCAAACCAGAAACCCACAACCCTAAGGTGCCGGTATCAAGGTTCCCAGTCTCCTTTCCACACAGCTCCATGTTGAACTTGCTGGAGAGGGAAGGTTCTGAGAACGCTACCTTTCAACTCAGCACAGCTGTGTCAGCAACTCATTCCAGAAATGTGTGCTGCTTTCAACCATCAGAGAAGCTTCTTTTTGCAGATAATACAGAGACTTGTTATGACTTGTCTAAGTGCTAAGAATAAGGGACTATGAGAGCTCAGTCCTAATAGGACATCCATAACAACCCTCCACCCACATCCACAGCCCAAGGTTCAGGGAACATAATGGAAGAGGGGGTAGACTAAATGTCAGATCTGGAGAACTGGAGAAACACTGTGAAGCGCTGTCTCTGGATGTGACATGGCGCCACAGTCTGGACTTAGATCCTGTGCACTGGTCTACTTGAACTCCACTCACAGAGGCTCTCATCATTGCCACCTCGACAGCAGTCAGCACAGCATCCTGCTCATGAAGAGGCAGCAGGGAAAGCCCCTTCCAAAGCTTGGAAGGAAGCAAATGACATACATGAGGCTTTCTCAGAAAATATAGCCTGTCAAACCTCCTTGTCCTTAAAGACTGAAAACATGGTAAAGCAATCAGACATTTCTAATTCCACCTTACTTTGGCTCAGAGACAATTCTTGTTGGATACTCCCCTGGCCTTGAGCCACTGTGGGTGAAGTGTCCTACTTTGTATTCTTGGGGCCTCCCAGGTGGATCCACTCTAGTTTCAATTTCCTGTGAGTCTGGCTGCCTCATCCATGAAACTAGGGTATTCCTCATTTGAGGATGGCCCAGCAGAAGAAGCTAAAACCTGTGGTGGTAGTGGAGGAAAGAGCGGTCCTCTCTAAGATGTACTAATTACAAAGAGAGAAGGGATAAGTAAAACTTTTTCAAGTCATACTTGATGTGGACTGTTTTAATCACACCTCAGCATGCATATTGCAGTCAGAAGACAGCATCAAGGGTCAATCTCCTTCTACCTTGTCTGAGACAGGATCTCTTGTTTATTTCTGCATATACCAGGCTGGCTGGCTCATGAACCCTGTCTCAGCCTCCCATCAAACTATTTGAGCACTGGGATTGCAGTAAATCCATGCTACCCTGTCTGGCTGTGCAGGTTCTGGGGATCCAAACGAAGGTCCTCATGTTTGTGCAGCAAGCACTATATCTGTGAGCCATCTTCCCAGACTTCCCTAGCCTCTACCTCCGTAACATCTTTGCCATTTTAAAATTTCTCCCATTATCGGATTACTCTCAATCAAATGAGTTAATTCAATACTCAAAATTTCTCTAACATTCACTTTAAGATACTTTTGTTTTCTTCCTAATTACAAACAAAATTTAGTTCACAGTATTATTGAACACTTATGTTGACCTGTAGCATGTGCCCAATATGCACCAAATTGCTAAGTAATTAAATATTTGCACCTTTGGTGATGTTAATAATTAAGAGTATAATGGTGAAGTTCTGAGATCAAATAGACCATGGATTGTTCTAGTGGGAAATTTGATTTACTTCCAAATTTACTTTGGATTTTTATTGACAGAATTATTTAAGTTCTGAAGGAGTAATTTTAATGGAGGGAATGTTATTTCATAAACAAAGCACCCCATTGCTGGCCCTTTAAATTATCTCTGAATAGTTTCCAAACTTTCAATTTTTCTTCTACCAGAGATCTCCCCTTTGGTACGATGGGCAGCATTGCTGTGTAAGTTATTTTTTTTTAAGAAATTTTTTATTCATTTTACATACCAACCACAGATTCCCCCTTTCTTCCCTCTCCCCACCCCAGCCTTCCTCCCCCAACCCACCCCCTATTCCCACCTCTGACAAGATAAGATCTCCCATGGGAAGTCAGCAGAGCCTGGTACATTCAGTAGAGGCAGGTGTAGCCCCTCCCCCTGCATCAAGGTTGTGCAAGGTGTCCCACCATAGTTAGTGGGCTCCAAAAAGCCAGCTCATGCACCAGGAACAGAGCCTGATCCTACTGCCAGGGGTCCCCTTAAGCAGATCAAGCTACACAACTGTCTCGCTTATGAGAGGGCCGAGTCCAGTTCCATGGAAGCTCTACAGCTGTTGGTCTAAAGTTCATGAGTTCCCGCTAGCTTGGTTTGGTTGTCTCTGTAGGTTTCCCTGTCATGATCTTGATGCCCCTTGCTCACAGAANCCCTCTTCTTTCTCTTTGACTGGACTCCTGGAGCTCAGCCTGGTGCTTGGCCGTGGATCTCTGTATCTGCTTCCATCAGTTACTGGCTTTATGATGACAGTTAGGGTATTCACCGATCTGATTACTGGGGTAAGCTAGTTCAGGCACCCTCTCCACTATTGCTAGTAGTCTAAGCTGGGGTCATCCTTGTAGATTCCTGGGAACTTCNTGTTGCCAGGATAAAATACATAAATAAATAACTTAAAAGAAAAGGACTTTATTCTGAAACCGTTTAAGAAGGATGTAGCCCTGGGTGGCAGGAAAGCACAATGGAGGGGTGTGAAGTAGAGATCACACAGCATCCTGAGTCACAAAGCAATGACAAATGAGTGGGGGTACTCTGATAACACCCTTCTTTCCCCCTATTTATTCCATCTAAGATCCCAGCCCAGAGCTGATATGATCCACAGTCAGGGAAGATCTTTCTTTGTCACTCAAACCTCCCTGGAAACACCCTCACAGATAGACCCAAAGGAATGTCTTCTAGGAGATTCCAATCCAGGCAAATTGATGGTGAAGATAAACCACTGAAAGCACTAATTCCTGGTTCATTGTTAGATGATATGTCTTTAAGAAAGAATAAAGGTTTAGGATTGGACAGACTTGGGATATAACCCTGGACTCTTACAGTTATTTCTCAAGGTGATCTTAGTTGAATGGCTTAATCTCTCTGCCTTGACTAATAATATCTAAAAGAAGAACAAGAAACCTTTCTCAAATGGATTTCTCTCAGCTAAAGATATTGTTCATTTCTTTAACTACTATTTATGAAATTACTGTGGGGAATCAGACTTTATGCTGGTAACACACAATGAATTCTTGTCAGTACATCATTTAATCATGCCAGTGTACTATTACAAATTGTGATAAACTTCATGAAAGGACAGGAGTGGGGTTCAAACAGAAGAGCCAACCTCTTTTTGTGTCACAAGTATTTCTTTTTAGGAAAATTTTTAGTTTCAGGTTTATTTTCTTAGATGATTATGGGACTATTCTGGTTGGTTTTTTTTTTTTCCTGTCCTGGATAAGTTTTTCTAGTTTCTAATTCTCTAGAAACATTTCTTCTGTGTTAGTTTTATGAATGGAAAGCTATTCAGTTTCCCTTGTCCTTTGAATGACAGCAGATTTTGTGATGATGACCTATTTCTGATGTTCATGACGTTTGGGGTTTTTTTTTCTCTTTGTCTTTCTCAATCTTTCCTAGATGTTCTTAATTCTTACAGATTTTCTTTGAAGAGCAAGTTTTCTTCTGTTGATTTCCTATTTTTCTGTTATTAATTTCAACAATTTCTTCTCGAATCTTTATTCCTTCACTTCTGTCTGGTTTTGGATTTTCTTTTCTTTTCATTGTGATTGGTTGGTTTGATGGTTGATCTTTTAGTTGGCTAGTTTGTTAGTAAGTTAGTAAGTTGGTAGGTTAGTTGATTGTTTGACCAGCAAGTTGATTGGCTGGTTGGTTGGTTGAGCAGTTAGTTGGTTGATTGGTTAGCTGATTGGTGAGTTAGTTAGCTGGTTTGTCAGTTAGTTCATAAGTTGGCTGGTCAGTTGGTAGGTTAGTTGTCTTTTTGGGTTTTTGTTTTTGTTTTTGTTTTTGTTTTTTGGCAGGTTGGTTTGTTGGTTGGCCAGCTAATTGGTTGGTTGGTTTGTTGGCCAGTTGGTTGATTGATTGATTGGCTGTTAGTTGGTTGGCTGGCTAGTTAGTTGTTTGGTTGATTGTTTATGGCAGTCCTGAGGCTCACATCCAGGTCTTTATACTTACTAGTGACCTAGATGGAGCCCAATCTTGCTTTTTCTAGGTTCTAAGAAAAAGAACTTTATTACTGAGTTGATACTTTCTTCATGTCTAATGTAGAAATTTTACAGCTACTCCAAATACATGTAAATACTAAATGTCCTGTAAATTTCCCTATCAGCAGTGCTTACCTGCATCGCATGTATCTTCAAATGTTGTTTCCATTTTATTCCTTATGTTTTCTTCTAGACCATTTCTTTGATGCATGCACTACAAGTGTATTCTTTATTTTCTGAATGCTAGGAGATTGTCTTGTCAGTTTTCTATTGTTGATTTCTATTTCAACACCATTGTGGTCAGTTAACACATTCTACATAATTTCAATTATCTTAAATTTCCTGCAATTTGATCAATAGTCTGGAATATGTTCTATATTAGTAAATATTCCAAAGAACTTGAAAAATATTTCTGTGAAACTTTTATACATGTCAATTAGACCCTATTGGTTGATGGTATTTAATTATTCTATATCTCTATTGAATTTCAAACTAGAAGTTGTATAAATCAGTGAGAGTGAAGTGCTTAAGGCTCGAGTGGTAAATGCAGACTAGTTTGTTTTTCATTTCATGTATGTCAAGTTTTGCTTCATATATTTTTTATTTCTGTTGGTTAATGCATAAACATTCAGGGCAGTTACAAGTTTTCAGTGGACTTCCCTTTTATTATTATGTAAGTTTCCTCTTTGTTTCTAGGGATTTTCTTTGCTTTGAAACCTATTTTATTTGAAATTGACAAAAGTGTTCTTAATTCATTGCTTCTACGTGGTATTTCTGTTTACAGAAATGTGAATGATGCCACTAAACACTAAGCTAACAAAGGCTGTCTTCACACATGTGCCAGATAGGGCAGCAACTTTTATCTGCATTGACACATCATTCTATGTGAGACGGGCCCAAGTCTATAGACAAATATACAAGTAGATTCTCTTTACAGGGTTGGATTTTTCTTTTCTTTCTTTCTTTCTTTTTTTAAAATTGTTTTGCATGGGTTGTTTGTTTGTTTGCCTGTTTGTTTGTTTGTTTGTTTGTCAGAATTTCCATCTGCATAGCAAACAGTTCAAACCTGAAGTTTCAGTCTCTCTTATTTGAAAGCCACTGATATGCTTTTGGGTAATGAGTCCTTTGTCCTACAGCAGGTTAATGAGAATTCATCAACTACAACACCAGAAGCACCACTGCAGTTTGCAGTCATGATTTAGTGCATCATTTTAATTATGAAATTTATGCAAACATAAACTCTACATAACCCTGTAAGCAGTTAACTAAATTTCTTAATTAAACTTTTAAGATAATTACAGATTTACATTGTAAAAAAGTGTCATAGAGCTATCACATGTATCCCTGACTCAATTACCCCACCCATAATAACATCTTATGGTACAATATCACCACTAGGACATGGACACTGATACAAGGCACCCATCTTACTCAGATTTCCCTAGCTTTTAAAATTTGAATGTGTGTGTGTGTGTGTGTGTGTGTGTGTGTGTGTACAGATGTTTTGTGGAATTTTGCCACAGGTATAGACTTGTGTAACTATTATCAATGTCAAGAAGTGAAACATTCTGTAACCACAAGCATCCTTTATATTGTCTCTGAACAAATAGACCTACTTACTTCCTCTCCCCTACAACCCCCAACAATCACTAATCGGTTCTCCATTTCTAGTCAGTTTTTAAAGATGTATAAAAAGAATCATAAATCATGTAAGCTTTTTGGACTGGCTTTTAATCATTAAGTCTCCCTGGAGACTTTCTCTACTACATCACTGTCCACACAAATAGATCATTGCTATTTTCTTGTTGAGTGGTATTCCATGGTGGATATGTAACAGTTTGTTTAACCATTCGTTCATTGAAGAACATCTCAGTTAATTTGTTTAGAGCTATTATGAATAAAGACGCTAGGAACATCCCTGCATAGGTTTTCACAGACATAAATTTCATTTCCTCTAGGATTAATATCCAAGGATATAGTTTTGGGATTGTATGCTAGTTACATGTTTAGTTTTATAAGAAAGTATTAAGCTGGTTTCCAGAGTGTCTGTAACATTTTACACACCTACCAGCAATGTATAAATGACNGGTTCAGGTTNCCTTTGTCTTTACCACCCTTGCTATGGTCACTACTTTTTATTTTAGCTATTCTCCTAGGTGTTTGGGAATATCTCACTGTAGTTTTAATTTGAACTTCCTTAACAGTTAATGACGCTGAATGTCTTTTTTTTATTTAAATATGTGCTTTATTATCCGTGTGTGTGTGTGTGTGTGTGTGTGTGTGTGTGTGTACATGTATGCAGTTGTCCATGGAAGCCAGATGAGGGTGTCATAGTCCCTGCAGCTGGAGATACAGGAAGTTGTAAACCACCTAACATGGGTGCTAGGAAGCAGGGTTCTCTGAGTAAGCAGCAAGTGATCTTCACTCCTGAGTCATCTCACCAGCCCCTGATGTTGGACATCTTTCCATATGCTAATTTGTCATCTATATATCCTCTTCAGTAAAATAACTTGTCTTTTCTAATTTCTTTTTTTTATTAATTTTTATTGATTCTTTGTAATTTTCACACCATGTATCCCAATCCCACCATTTCCCCCTCCATCTATCCTCAGCCCTTGCAACCTCCCTCTCAAAGCAAAACAAAATTTAAAAGAAAAACCAAAAACCAAAACAAACAAGCAAGCAGAACAAGAAAAAAGAAAGAAAGAAAAAAAGGGAGGGGGGAATCTTGTTGTGCTGGTTGTGGGAGCTGTGGCATGGCCCAGTGAGTCACACTGGCACAGTTCACCCTTTAGTCCCTTCTCATGTCTAACAGTTCACAAATGAGGTGGATCTGCTGCAGCACACAGGAAAACAGGCCCTGTGTCAAGCCTGGCCAGTACACCAGAGCTGACCCTGCTGGCCGTGTCACAGGAGAGCCAAGGCTGAGAGCGTGTGAGTAGGAGAGCTGACTCTGCCGCCTGCCTCGTTTGCCATGTGGTGGTATGGATGAGGGAAAGATGCCTCCCCCAACCCACCACTTGCTACCTGTGGCAGGTGAGAGAGCTGACCCAGGGATCATGATCGTGGGAGGGCCAGCCGGGCTCTTCACCAACTGCAGCACACAGGGAGCAGACCCTGCAACCCGCCAGGGCATCGCTCTAGCTAACCTAGTTGTCAGGGACACAAAAGAGCCAGCTCTGGGGGTATGAGGGCAGAAGAGTTGACCNCCCCCACCCCTGTATGNCCCCTACAGCAGTTGAGAGAGAGGACCCTGCACCTTGCCAAGGCAGGGCAGTGGAGCTGGTCCTGGTGGTGTGAGTGTGGGTGATGCGGACCGAGGGCCTGAGAGCAGAACAGGCTGCATTTGATGGGCTAGCCAAGGCAGTACTGGAGTGTCAGGAGCACGGGGGCCAGAGGTAGGAGGGGGAGGGGGGATGTGGCAATGGAAGAAAGCTGGCAGGCTGACAGTCCAGCTGACACCGAGGCCCAGAACCAGGGCTGTGAGTTGGCCCACCCCAACATCCACCTCATCTTTTCCAATTTCTAATTGGACTGCCCGTAACAGCCAAGTTTTAAAAATTCTTTATACATTTTAGATGCCAGTCCTTTGTCAGAGAGATGGTTTGCAAATATTTTCCCTAGCCTTTACTTTGTTTTNCACTCTTGAAATATTCTGCAGTACACAAGTTTTTCATTTTTATAAGGTTTAATTTATGACTCTATGAATTGTGCTCTAAGATTGTTGTAACTAAGATCCCCAGCACTGTTTTTGAAAAATCTAACCCTTATTCATCTTTATCATAAAACAGCTGTTTTGTGGGTCTATGGGTTACCTGAACTTTAGGTCTCAATCTTAGAGATAAATAGTTTAAAATAGCAGATACTACCTCCTGCTCTAGTTCTGCCATTCTCCAATTTCCCCACTGGAAACATATTCAAGGTGAACCTGTAATGTAATGCTCAATTTCCTTGAGGCAAAACACATGTCTTCTTCACCAGTGCAGCCCATGGCCTAAGCAAATAGAAACTTGTAAGCAGATGGATGAAGGGCATACATCCAAGGAGCACTACCTACACTGTGTTCTTCATTCAACATAGCAATGGGCCTCACCCGTGGGGTGCAGAACTGAACATNCTCTCCTTTCTTTTTAGACTANGAGGATGACAGCATTGTACATTTCAAAGAAACAAGTAGCCCAGCTTAATGATACAAACACATTATAGACATGCTGTCTGTGGTGGCGATGTGTTCACTGTGTCACTCTGCTTCCTGGTGCTAGCCAGAAAGCCCAAAATAACATTTTTTTAAAGCCAGAGTCCCTTTTCCATATAAGCCCTTGGGTCCATTCTCTATACTGGTTTATTTTCTCATGTCAGATCAAATATAAAACATAAATACAACCTCTGACAAACCCATACCTGTTCCAAATGACCCAAAGAGAGGAGGAAACNAGAGCATGTCCCAGCACTTTTGAGGACTGCTTCTCCGTGGAATTAAGCCCCACCAATGAGTCCCACGTTGAATCATTCTCTATCCTGTTCACATCTGCACGTTCTCTAACATCGGAGTTATAGTTGGAAGGCAATAGCTTTTGGCAAGGCTTGCTACTTGCTAATCTATTCCAGCGTGTGTGTTACATACCCATAATGTCTTCAGAGTGATCAAAACGAATCCAGTTCAGTAAATTCAGGCTACAAATTAACACCCTGACAAGGAGGGGAAATCANGGGAAGCTGGGAACCAAAGCTAGTTTTTGTGAGTTTGTTTGTTTGAGTTTGTTTTTGGTTTGGGGGAGTTTGTTTGTCTGGTGTGTGCGTGGAGGGGGTGGTTTGGTTTGGTTTGTTTGTTTGTTTGTTTGTTTGTTTGTTTGTTTGTTTGTTTTCAAGACACGGTTTCTCTGTGTAGCCTGGGCTGTCCTGGAACTCACTCTTGTAGACCAGGCTTTCCTAGAACTCACAGACATCCACCTTCCTCTGCCTCCTAAGTGCAGGGATTAAATGCATGTACCNCCACCACCTGGCTCAAAGTTAGTTTTTATTGGTGGACAACATCTGAGAGCTAAGAAGGATTCTAGCAAAGGGTTACACTTTGTAGAGATCCTGATCTTTCTCTGAGAGATCTAAGAAAGCTGAACACAGAGCTTTCTACACTCTGGATGCTCCACAGAGACCAGTCATATGAAGAACAGGTAAGACATGCAAAGGAATCTTTGGAACATCAGCTGGCTGCACATTCAGTCTCAGAAATTAGANGCTTCGCATATTTTTCAAAAAATATAGCTATAAACTCAATACAAGTAGCACTTGTTTGGCATTTATAATTTTGTTCTAGGACAAAGACTTGTATCTCCATTCTATGGGAAGATTAAAATCTATTCAAGGATACAAAAACCCAAATAAATGGATTCCATCAAACATAATGTGTTCTCAGGAACAGGTGGTGTATAAAGTTGAAAAGCCATGACTGGAGCAGTCCATCAGGAAATCAAATGAAGCAGACAATGAAATCTCAATTCTTCTTCCTGCAAACCAAGATGTGATGTTCCCTTAGAAAGACTTAAAATATGGAAGAGCAAGGAAAATTCAATCCTCTTTGAATCCTGACCACCTGATTCTGTTGTTTCCCTCCATTAATAAAGAGTGTATGTGTGTGTGTTTGTGTGCACACATATGCACACATGCGTGTACACACACACACACACACACACACACACACCAGGGCATTAGAAGGATTGGATTTACTGCCCTATTACTGTGATTAGCATTTTCCATGCAGCTGCCAATTTTTTTGAGAGCTTATGGTAACATTTCAGCTAAAAAAATGACAGTTGATACTTCTTCGAACAGCTGGTGATTTCCTCCACTCATTCCCAGGTGGCCACAGTTCCAATTTGTGGCTAGTCTTGTCTTCAAACATCTCGGGGCAGCCAAAATACGACAGGATGACAGATCGTCCTCTCAATGGATACTGACAAACAAATTAGTGCAAAGATGCTTTTCGTAGCAGACCAGATGTGTTGAGTTCTATCATATGGAACAAGCAATGAGAAACTGTCTATGCCCCATCTGTGCCTTTTATTTTTTATTTATCTCTCTGTGTCTGTCTTTTTTCCNTAGTCTTCTAANGCACTATCATGACAAAACACCAAATTTACACATGCATTTAATGAGCACATTGAAAGGCTGGCCTCATTGCCACCTCTAAAACTCTCCTAGGATGGAATCTAGGAAATGACACCATGAAGCAATAGAACTCTCCAGTAGGATATGAATGCAACCTGTAAAAAACANTCCACTGAAACACAAATCTTTACCACAAGTAGGTAAAGGCCAGGGACAAGCCAGGGAGCATTCTACTGATCTTGCAATCTGGAAATGTGGCTCTACACATATGGCATGGAATGACTGGGATATGCCTTTNTTCTTGCCTGAGACAAACACATAGAATGTCCATTAGACNAAGAAGTAATTAGTTAGATGAAAAGCTCTANACTCCTACAACCTCTAAAGCCATGTTAAAAAAATGTTAATATTTGCCTGTGTTATTTAGTTCATATCAACCAGTAAAGGCCNTGAGAACCTCCTTGTATTCACACAACTTCACTGAGAACTAGGAATAAAGAAAAGACACCTACTTTGAGAATCTTAGAGTGTAGAGAACACGTGTGAAGGTGCCCACTGGTGCAAAGTATGATGCAATGAGGCTGGCTATGGGATCATCAATGAGGGGCTTAGAAGTGAGGAGGATAGAGAGGTTTCCACGGGGCCATAGAATCCTAGCACACAGGAGCCAAACAAGACTAAAGAATGAATGGGAATCCAATTAGTGGGGAAAACAGGGACAGCACTTCCAGGATGGTGGGAGACCAACGCTCTGATGGCCGGTATGAATCTGGGAACCCATGCAGACACCTGAGACTAACTTTAGGGAGACCTGTGGAGGCAACAGGAGGGGATCCATTTTGAGAGTTCAGCTAGAGCCAGATGAAAATCTGTCACAATGGGGGAGACTATGAGGGTCTTGAGAAGGANGTAACCTAATTTTCTCTTTATTGATTTAGGCTCCAAAACAAATTATAAAATTGATAAGTAGNTGGATCTGTGAAGTAGGAGGAGGGGATTCACTCCACCTATCANGAAGTTCTGTAGTGATCTCAACTTATCATTGACCTAGCAGGCTTACAGTTATAAATATCAAAAGATGAATATTCCTGCTGCTCTTATTTCAAGGAGTCATCCTTAAGAAGACTCAGCTACATCTGTAGAGTGGACTAGAGGAGAAAACATATATAGGCAGGGGTTAGTTTGGGGCCAAGGGGAGCACATCTGTCAGAGACAGATGTGCAAACAAGGGGTAGAATGAACAACTCCAAGTGAACTCAGGGATCCAGACCAATTTCATGAGCTAGCATTCCTAGAATGCTGGGGCAGGTTCTGAGAGCCTGTTACAGTCCCTTTGTGTGCTCAGACAGGTCATTTTGAGCAATTCTGGGTTTGTCAGAAGATTGTTTTATGTTTCATATTTGATATAAAATGACAACACAAATTAATGTGGAGAATAGAGTCATGTTCTGACACATTAAGGGACCTGTAGTTTGAAAAACAATGACCTTCATATACAACCAAACCTGAGTGCTGAACACTGGTGATTCCTTCTAGTCAGAGTGATGGGATTGCCTATGTTCTTTGGCTCACATTCACCAGTTATTGCCATAAGTAGCATAATTTTTCAGAGTTCCTGGTCAGCTATTATAGTCAAATTTCTGCTCATACAGTAGAGTACCACCGTCTTACTTACTTTTGTTGCTACTGTGACAAGATGCCCCAANAAAAGCAACTCAAGGAAGGAAGAGTTTATTTTGATTCAGAATTCAGAAGTACAGTCCATTATACTGAAGAAGTCATGGCCNTGGTGACAAGAGCTTGAACTAACTGGTCAAACTGCATCTGCAATAAGGAAGGATGAAGCAATGAATTCTTGTGCTCAGGTAGTTTTCTCCAATCAGTCCAGGACTCTATTTCATAGAATGACGTCCCCCAAAGTTAAGGTGGATCTTCTACTTCAGTTGAGTGAACCTAAATAACCGTTCACAGGCATGCCCAGAACATTGTCTCCTAGGTGACTCTAGATGCTATTAAATTGACCATATTAACCACAGGCTGATAAGTTATGAACAATAGCATTAATTAATTCTCTGTTCTGGAATCTGGGAAGTCAAATATCCAGGGGCTATATGTGATAAAAAGCCTTCTTGCTAGGTAATTATCCTAGTTAGCATTAACTGTCAACTCGACAGTCTAGAATCACTTGAGAAGGAAATCTCAATTAGACGATTGGCTAGATCAGATTTGCCTTCGTGCATGTCTGTGCAGTTTTGTCTTGATTGATGCAAAAAACGTGGCCCAGTATAAGCAGCATAATTCCATGGGCAAGTAATCCTAGGCTGTGTAAGAAAGCTAGCTAAGCATGAGGCTGTGAATGAGCCAGCCAGTAACATTCCTCCACAATTTCTTCTTACGGCTTCTGCTTAGGTTCTCTCCCTGACTTCTCTCAATGATGGACTGTGATCTGAAAGTGAAGAAATCCTTTGCTCCCCTAAGTTGCTTTTGACTGAAGTGTTTTGTAACAGCAGCAGGTAGAAAACTAGGACAATCATAAGAGAACAGAAAGGCAAGCAATATGCAGGAGNCAAGAAATCAATCCAAGTTCACTCCTGTTGATAGGAACACACTTTCTTGGTAATGAACCCAGTCCCATTTTAATCTATTCATGAGAGTAATGTCCACATGGCTGTCTCCTCTTTAAAGGTTCTATCTTTTAATACTTTTACCATATCAAATTTCAACATAATTTTTGAAGAGAACGTTCAAACTATACTATCAACCTTCATCAAATAGCTGATGGACAGTATCGTCTTTGAGTACAGGTGTATGTAGATACTGTTTTCAAGATAATGACTCCTAGATGATAGAGGTAGGGCTNATGGAGACTAGAAGGTAGTACCAGGAAATACCTGGCTACCACCAGTGGTAAGCTCAGTATCCTGCTGAGGACTCAACTCAGTGAAAAAAAACACTGTCCTCACCAATGTGTAGCATGATGCTCTCCCATTAAAATGCCCAGATGAGCGCAGATCTTAAAAGCCTCAGGCTGATGCTACTGTCTCCAGAACCATTTGCTGCCATCTGGCTTGAAGGAATGAACATTAGATTCTCTTCTCATTCCTGGGCACTCACTCAACTCTAGGACAGCTGTCTATATCAATAAACTTACAGGATCAAAGCATGAAAACCTTATGTATGTTTTTTAGGATATCTCAGGAAAGGACAACACTGTCAAACAGGTTCTGGATTTGACCTCAGTCCACATATTTTTTATCATTCTTTTGACATAGTTTGTATCCTCACTCTACTCCTTCTGTAAACTTTGGATTGTAATTCAAAGAAGTCAAAGGCTGACTCTTTATTTCCCTGGACAGGTCCAGGGATTTCTTTGGGAGAAGTCGATGACCCATAATTGAGCTTTTTGAGTTTGAGATCCCTTGCCGGAGAACAGCTTTCAGATTCAGAGTTTAGAGCCTAAAGCTCTTCTATTATAGTACAATAAAAAGGGTGCATTTCATACCTTTTCTGGTTTTGTTTTTGAAAAAAAAATCTCAGGAAAGTACAATTTGATTTGGAAAAAAAAAGTGTTTTATTCCTCCAATTTCAAACTAGGACCTCTCCAAGCATTTCATCTCAATCTACAGATAGGCAATGGCTTCCATCACACCCTTCAACTAACTTCACAGCAATATGTCCCTTCCCAGCAACATGTCTGAAGGGAAGGTGAGTCTTATAGTGAAAAGGACAAAGGAAGCAGTCAACACTGTTGGCTTCACCCTAAGATTCCCTAATATGTCACCATCTCATNTTAGTATCATGCATCTTAACTCATGGTGTGTTTCACATCCTAACATCTAAATGCATAAAAGCAAGAGTTTCACCATATTTTGTTCAATGCTACCACCCCAGAGTTTAGAGTGGCCTATAATAGATGCCAATAGTTACTTTAGGGATTTTCCTTGTAAGGTTTTGTAAAGAGAGAGATTCTAGAGAATCCTTCTATGATTCCCAAATCCCATATTTTTAAGGAAAAAAATTATTATCCAAAAAGACTTAGCAACTGCTGTGGTGGCACATACCAACAGTACTGGAACTGTACTCAGTGATATTTGAGATCCTCTGTTTACTTATGTTGCATGTGACCAGTTAATATCCATAGATGTTACAAGACATCTAATATGGAGTCAGTACCTTCTACCAATCTGCCCAGGAGACACATCTGCAGAATATAGGTGGGCAAGTGTACACAGGGTTTTACTAGAAGACTTTGCCTGCCCCGTTATAGACCACTCCTTTCTTTAGATTAAATCAAGGTAGGTCCAAGGAACTCAACCAAAGCCCATCCCTTCTTCATCCAGTATTCTACCCCTGGGGATTGCCTAGGCTACAATCCTTGGCCTCCTACAGTTCAAAGGTTGAGCTACCCCTAGTGGTGAATAGTTCATCCTACTACGAACAAATGGAGAATGGCAGATGTGCAGTATTGAAAGAGCTGATGAGGGAGCTCTGAGAAAAGCAGAACTGACAAGGATTCTTCATTTTCAGTTGGAATGGTTGATTTCTCCTCTGCTTGGGGATTCTCTCAGGATATATCCATAAAACAAGCTCCTTACAGGTCAACATAGATTTTCATGTTGTGCCTTCTTCATCCCCATTCCCCCTTTGCACCCCTTCCTTCTTCTACTAAAACCCTTCATCTCCTCAACAAGTACCCTCCTACTTTCATGTTATGTATGTGCATGCAGCTGCATGTGTGTGTTCCACTGAGTTTGGTAAGGGTTGATAGGATAACCATAGATGAGTGTTTATTTACGAGAGAGAGCATAGACAGTTTTTTTAATAGCTACACTACTAAAGAANATAGCACCCTGCCCCCAGAACCATTAATTGCCAACAGTCCCCCAGCAAGGTATGGAACTTCATGAGTCCCTCCTCCGCCCTGGAATGGAATGGGGATAGATTCAATTTTGTGCAGGTAGGCACAGCTGCCATGAGTTCATGAGTCCACGTCCTGTCCAAAAGACATCTTTTTATCCTAGTTTCTCATCCTTGCATTCTTTCTACTTTCTCGATGTTCCTTCAGCCTTGGAGGGGGTGATGTCTATGTCCCATTTAGGGTCAAACACCTCTCCATCATTATTCTTGGCACTCTGATCAGTTATGAGATTCTGTGTTAACTGCCACCTGCAGCCCTAAGAAGCCTCTCTGCTGAAGAGGGAGTGCAGCACTAACCTGTGGGTCTACACATAACTATTTAAAAGACAGTTTAATAATACAGCCATTTAGCAAAACAGTAGGAGTTGGTGACTCCCACACATACTGTGTCTTTAAAGATATGTCATAATTTGTTGTTGGTTCTAGGCAGGTGTTAATTGACAGCGTCCTCCAGAGTTACATTTCATGCCGCCTTCTTTGTATTTCCAGAGTCTGGATCCTAAGCAGAGCATATGTTTCAGCTGCAAGCTGTTGCTCACACTCTGAGTATGCTGTGCTCTGATTAGTTTTCAGTCAAGCTATCTCATTTGCAATGCCTTTAATTTTGATTCCTCTTTTCTGGAAGATGAGAACCTGCCATTCCCCACCAGGAGTTGTATTCCTCTCTGAAAAGCTGTAGCCCAGAGGCCAGCTTCTATTGGGTATAGAGATAAGGAGATCAACCCCCATAGCCAGTTTTATAAACCTCTCTTAATAAAATCCTCTCAGATATAAATACACTGCCTCAATAGTTAGATAAATATACCTAACCACTGGTTACCTGCCCAGGGAAGGATCTAATTATATTATTTTCAGTGACTTGCTATCCTGACAATCACCCCATCAAGTATCTGTCTAGACTGCTTTTTGTCAGCTGTACACATAACTACCGATGTAGAAATTCTTATGAAAGTAACTGCTCAAACATGAAAATCACAAGGCAGGAGCTCATTAAACAAAGAAATGGTATGAGCTCTGCTCTGTACCAGATTAGAACTTTAAATGATCTTTCCTGCTAGCAGGTAAGGTATGGGGCCTTTAAATATTATTATTCACATTTAATCATGTGCTGAATGCAGCTGCCTAATTGCTAAATGTTTTCTCTTGTGCTTAAGTTTCATGCCACAGATTATTAAAAATTGACTTTACAATATTTATTTTACTTATCTTCTCAAGCCAGACTGGGCTTAGCCCATAGATTTGGTGAATTATTAATTTTTAAAGGCAATTTGTGCTACATTTTACACTTGGATGAGGTCCAGAGAGATCCTGGTCTCTAGTGCAAACCTTACAGAACTGAATCACTTTGATTCATCTTTAATCTAAAGATTCTCAAAGCACATAGCCAGAGATGTAAGGGCTAATGAGCCCTCCGATGTAACGTGAAGAGCTAACACACATTTAGTTAGCACTTAGATTCGTATGATGAAAGAGGAAAACCACCATTTCCAGCAGGTAATCTGAGCAATAACCTTGGACAATATAATTCATTCAGTTATGTAATAAGAACTGCTTAGAGACATAATGAAGCATTAATAAAACCACAGAGCCAACAAACACCTCTACACCACTCATAATTTAGTGCAGATCCCCAAGACAGGCCTTCTGAGATTATTACACCACTGTTCACCCACTCTATCAGGTGAGACTGTGTCCTCTGAAAGAGTCATCTTTGCTTTGGTTTTCCTACAATTCTTGTGTGAGGCCAGAGATAAATAGATAAATTACCCCCACTCTCTCTCTCCCCCCTCTCTCTAAGGCCTAACCTCAACATACTATGTAGCTAAGGATAACCTTGAACTTCTGATCCTCTTTCCTCAACCTTGACAGTGCTGGGATTATAGGCATGCACCACCACGCTTAGTTTAGGAAGTGCTGAAGACTGAACCCAGGACTTTGTGCATGCTGGACAAACACTCTACCAACTCAACTACTTAAAGGAAACATGAACTGCCAAGACCTTCAGTGAGTTCAGCAAGACCCGATGAAAAAGAAGCTTGTCCAACATGATGTTGAGACAAGCTGTTGGTGCCATGGACTGCCCCCATGTCTACAAAGACATTCCTCGGTCTGTAGGGCTTAGGGTAGGCATAAGATGGTGGAAGAAGACTAATAGATTGTTCCCTGTGGGGTTTTATGTCTATGGGTAACTAAGGAAAACAGACTTAGGTCTCAAACCACAAGACCTATGGTCTTTCTATTTCCAGGGTCTCTGCAATTTTGCCATACTGTCATCTAGACCCAGATCATTCTACTTGCTGGTATCCTCTTAAACATAATAGAGTGTCAATAGCATCCCTGCTTCCTCCCATNTGATGATAGTAGCATCTTTCACCCCATAATCATGACAATCAAAACTACCTACAGACATCAACAAATGTGCCCAAGGACAAAATTGTGTCCCCTTCCATTTCCATTGGCTCAACACATAGTGAGTATCTAAGATTTTTTTTTAGGATTAATTGAATAGAAATTACAATATGACTCATTGTTACTGGACTGGAATTTCCTTATCCTATTTAACTGAACTTATCTCCAACATTTACTGAATATCACTAAGCATTTCTATCTATTTTGGCAGAATTGATTGAATAATTGGAAAATCAGCTTTTATTGAAGTTTATGTGGGTTTCAACAAAAAAAATCAAAAAAGATTAATTTGCTCAGTGCTCTGCCTGCAAGCACCTCAAGGACAAACTTGAGATGCCACTCGGCAAAGCAATGGACACTGACTCTAGAGGTGGCAGCCTGGGGAAACTGGGCTTCTCTATGTAGGACCAACCTTTCTATCCCCCAGGTTCCTGCTCTACAAGGCAGGGTTGATAAGAGGAGCCTTCTCATGAGACAGTAAAAAATGAGGGGAGGGGGACACATGATCATATAACAATTACTCTAGTGATTTCAGCTATGATTTTAGCTATTTCAATTAAAGGGGAGAAACTACCACTGACTGAGTGCATATTAAGTCCCATAACATCCAAATGTGAATTTAGGGCCACACATAAGAAGAAACAGAAATATAGCTTTTAAAAGTATAACAATTCTTTGATAATTTCAGGCAGTATATTTTTAATCCATATTCACCTCAACTCCTTCCTTTACTCCTCCTAGACCTACCACCACCTCCTTGTCATTCAACTTCCTGACCTCTGTTGCTGGTTGTTTTTACTCTTTGCCCTTTACTTTTTGCTCTTTTGGAAGGTCTGCCACCCAACTCCCAGATAAATACACACTGAGATTTATTATTGCTTATGAATGCCTGGCCTTAACTTGGCTTATTTCTNGCCAGCTTTCCTTAACTTAAATTATCCCTTCTACCTTTTGCCTCTGGGCTTTTTCCTTTTCTTACTTTTATGTATTGTAGGGCCGTCCAGTGGAGCATGGTCAGCCTACCAGAAGCCTCATCCTTAAACAAAACTAACCTTCCCTCTCCCAGAAGTTAATTATCCATTCTTTAGTCAATGTTAGGGGCTCATGAACACCTTCTGACTCTGCTAGAATACTGGTTGGCTTGATCTTGTACAGGTCTACCACAGGCAGCCACAACTGCTATGGGTTCCTGAGTACAGCGGTCCTGTCAAGTCCAGAAGACACTATTTCACTCTGGGTCTCCCCAACCACTGGCTCCTACAAGCTTACCATCCCTTTGCCCATTATGGTCTCTGAACCACAGGAAGGGGATGTGACCTGGATGTCACATTTGTGGCTGAGCACTCCACAGTCACTTATGCTTTGCACTTTGACAAGTTGTGAGTTAGAAATATACCAGTGTTGTTTGTATCAGCTACTTGTCTTGTCACTGTGACCAAATACAAGAAGCAACTGATAGAGGAATTGATTTGGCTCATTGAATCAATCTGTCACAACAGGGAAGGTCTGGTGGGGGACAGCTCTGTAGCAGTGGGAGTAGAGAACAACTGCTTGCTCACATTTCAGCATACCAGAAAGGAGAGAAACGATAGGAATACAGACGTCAAGGCCTGCCCATCAGTGACCCACTTCTTCAACTAGACTCTACCTCTCAAAGATTCCACAACATCCCCAAACAGTATCACCAACCAGGAACCAAGTATTCAAAGATGTGACTCTATGAGGGACATTTCATACTTCAATCATAAGATTGTTCTAGAACTCATCTACTTAGTTCAAAGAATCCTATTTCAATAAATAGAAAACACTGTGTACATGGAATGACCAACTTTCAGTAATACAGGCATTGGGCCTGTTATGGATTGGTGCCAATGCATTTGAATAAGGATTATTTGGAACTAGCAAATCAGTGTTTTCACCAGAACGTCACAAGCTCTGGTCCTCAAATACTTANCAACAAACAATTACTCTGGTCACCCAAGGTCCTGCTCTGTCTGATCAGCTGCTTGAGTTGATTCTAACCCTTTGTACCCTGCCTGTGACTAGTGTGGTCTCAATGGCTTCTTGACTATTCTACACTATTCATTACCCAGATCTCTACTAACCTTCCAAAGTCACCTCTCCTGAGAAGCAACCATGTTGAAGTTTCCTCTGGATTCCCCTGTCCACCATCTGTCACTTCACACCAACTCCACACAAAGCAACAATTTTGTCCAATGGAGTAAAGGCAATAAAAGGAAAGACAGAGAAGCCTGTGGGAGAAAATGAAGGTGTGTTTGTCACAGAAACAGGCCCCAGATATGTATAAATGGATTCTCTTACTTGGTATTCAGAACAGTTCTATGAAGTAGCTAGTTGTTTTTTATAGTAAAATTTTTGTAGAGAATTGACACTTTAGACAAGTGGCCTTGCTAACCCAGAGCTATGTAACTTTAATGAGAAGGGAGAATAAGATTTGGAGCCATGTCCCCGATTTCTGTGAAAACCACATCCAACCACAAAGTCCTGNGCAGAAATGGGTTCAGCTATTGTTAATCAGACTGATGATTTGGTCTACTACTCAGGAATANTCTATCTACTGCTCTTGAGTTGATTGCATGGAATATTATCTAACTCAATTCTATCAGACATGGGCAGTCCTTCTGTGATGAGGGTTTTAATATAAAAGAAATATTTACTTCTAGTTTGGATTTTTTTTTGAGACAGGGTCTTAGTGTATATAACCCAAGCTGGCCTAGAATTCCCCTTGTAGCCCAGGATGGTCATGAAATATCAGTCCTCCTGCCTCTGCCACCTAAGTGCTGGNATTGCAAGTCTGTATCATTATATCTAGCTATGTATTTTTTGCTTTATAGGTACAGTAACTTTCACATAAAACAGTGGTCTATTTTACAAAAATGGCAAAAGTTGCAAATCCAGGTAACTGAAGCTCAAATTTAGCAAGCATTTATAGAGCTTTTAATAAGTTCATTTATTCAAAGAAAGAATTTCTTCTAGTAAATTGTAGGCTTTTCTTTTAAAGCAATACTTCAGGTTGACACAGTAAACAGAGTAAACAGGCAAAAGAAGTCTGACTCTTTAAAATGGATCTGAGCATTCTTTTAAAGACATAAGAGTTTTTCTTAGAATGAAACCAACCTTCTATCTGCCCCTGAGATCCTAAGAAAATGGGTTGAGCCTCTTGTAAGACATGCTGAACTGGTTTGGCGTGCCATCTGAGCTGAGGTTCAAGTTGACAAAAGGGCCTTGAGAAGGTATAAACATCTCAGTTGCTTCCTTCCTGCACAACATATGCCCTAGAATGATGGCAAATTTGTCAGAAAATNATTATCCTCCTCAAAATCTCCAGGAAGTTGACCAAAGAGGAAGGAAGGAGGGAAGGAGGGAAGAAATGAGAGAATGAAGGAAGGAGAAAGGGAGGGAGGGAAGAAGGAAGGGAGGGCAGGTATTAGAACAAGTGTATTGGATTGTCTGCATCTGATAGGCCATTGCTAAAGGTAATTGCTAAGTCAATTCTAGCTAAAAGTTGCTTTAAACTGTGATTTATATACAAAAAAAAAAGTGTGCTGGAAGCTATGAGGCAGTGGCTGCTATCAAATTTCAGTTGAAAATGCAAATAAACAAAGAATAACTTTTGCTGCAGAGTCGTCTGTTTTTTCAAGATGGAGTGGTGTTTGCTGTACACCTTAGTGACACCTTGCTGAATTCTCTCAGCAGCCTTGTTAATAGGAGTTCATCTGAGTCTTACAACCAGGCTTGTCTCCTATATTTGTCACTTCTTCATAAAGTCACATTTGCAGTGTGGTTACATAATATTGTAACTTGAACTGGATGGGTTTACATCTCAGTGAGTGCAAAGCACAAAGAGCTATGGGTAAGAAATAAGAAGAAGAGAACCATTTATTACCTGCATCAGGTAAGAAGTGCCTGGGATTTATTTCCAAAGCAATGTCCTCTCTGCACAAAAGGACTGGCTTTTTAGGGAAGCCATGTAGGTTTATAAAGAAAAGCACTCTGGAGGTGGGTACATTCCCCAGCATGCTCAATTTAAGAGGCACATCACTGGCTGAGCGTGCTCAGCTTAAGGTCAAGAAGGAAAGATGGAAGATACGTCCCTGGGAATGCTTAGCACGTTCAAAGGGTTTTAAAGGCAGACATGAATACTTCTGGACATGCTTAGTTTCTTTTTACCCAAAAAGCTTTCAACAACAGTGAAAAGAAAGAACACTTTGAAGATATGGCAGTACATGAGTTTGCCCCAAAGTCTACCAGCTCCACTTAGCTCCTAACAGTATCAATCATCCATCCCCAATCTCTGTCTGAGGCCACTCTTCATTCAAAGGTCAGCCAAACCTAGGGATGTGTCAGAAAGTTCCTGCTGAAAGAGAAGAGACGAACTCTTGGCTTTGGATTCACAGTATCTTGGATGCAGCCGTAAGTGGGTTAAGAATTAGGAGAATAGCGTTTCAGAAAATCCTGATTTTGCTGATTCCCTCTCGCTCACCAGCTTGGGTTCCATCACATGGAGCAGGCCTTAAATCTAATCATATGTTGATTGGTTGGGCAAGCTTTTGGCCACTTTTTATCAGTGTATTTTGCAAGCAGGTCACCATTGTAGGTCAAAGGATTTATAGCTGGGTTGGTGTTTATCTTTTGCCTTTGGTAGCATACAGAGTACCTTCTAGTACCATGAACACTAGTCTGAAGGGGTGAAGGCTCTAGGCAGGTAACAACTCTACTTCTCAGTGTTCAATGGGTTCTGTAAGTGTTGTCTTCAACAATAGGGCCTTACTGTCATTTTGTGGAGAGCAACCAATAACAGTTTTTTAAGGGATTCCTGTGTATGTGCAAACATATGTGTCACTGTATCTATAGGTGTTTCTTGGGCTTTTTTTTTTGGGCGGGTGCTCTTTTTCTCCTGTTAGTTTTGCTCTATTCTACTTGCTTGATTTTGTTTTATCTTATTATATTTTGTGTTATTATTATTCCTTAGATGCCTGTTTTTTTTCCTAAAGAGAGACAGAAAGGGTGTGGATCCAGATGGGAAGGGAGGGAGGGATGAACTGAGAGGACTATAGGGGGTAACAATGATCAGAATACATAGCAGGAAAAAAATCTTTTTTCNATGAAAAATAGTTACAAAGGCAATAAATGACTTACATTGTGCTTCCTTGGACGATTGGGTTGTACACAATAAAATTTCTATTTTTAAAATGTTGCATGCTTTTTACAATAATTAGACATTCACTTGAAAGGTGGAATTAGGTTTTGAGACTGGATGCAAATGGCATTGTCTTTCTTATCTCTCACTTAAGTGGGAAGGCTGTGTCTCTGTGACCACCAGTGCAACCCGAGAACCATCACACAGAGCAGAGCCTGCCAAAGCTGAGGCAGAGGCCTTTGAGTGGGAGGGCAGAGGGGAAGAATTCAGGAGAATGTCTGNAGGAAGAATCAGGGTAAGGAAGTGGTGTATAGGCACCACCTTCAGGACCATGTTGAACCCTCCCAGAATCTCTATCCCATGTCTGAAACCAGCATTTTAGACTATTGAAACCCTATGAGAATCTTTTCTGATGTTGTTGGTCTAGCACAATACTAGGAGTAATGGCAACAAGGGTACTTACTCTAGGATATAACTAAACAGGCGTGGTCTTGGGGAATGTTGACACATNGTCATTCAGTGACTCTCCTGCCCACAAAACTAAGCCTCTGACCTAAACTGAAATAATCAAATCCAAATTTTCTAAGTAAAGCCCAGCTCTGCATAGGAAAGAGCCAGTAGACGAATGAATTGTGAACTCTTGGGAGTCAAAGGGTTAAACCAGAGACTTCCTTTCCCTCTCCACTGCTATAAGTTCTCATAAATAGCTGCTGCTCAGCTAGGGAACCTCCCTACTAGAGGTGCCAGGAGACACCATACTTGAGATGTCTCCTCCAGTGGTGCTTGTAGGAGACAGATGACTCTGTGTGTGCCGTGTAACTACGACCAGTCCTCCCAGGCTTCCAGGAAGAGAAGAGTAGGAGAGACAATTAAAAGTCATTGATGCTTCCCAGCTAAGCCAAACATCCCTGTTAGAGAAACAGAAAATCAATGTGGAGATCTGCAGGGCTCTGAGCTGGTCTTGTTACCACGTCAGGGAGTAAGGGAGCTGTTAACAGGTATTTAGTGGACTCTGTAAGTGCTTGTATAAAATAACACATTTAATTTAATGCGTGGTTATAAAAATAAGTGGGTTTTATGGCTGCTAGCTTTGTGTAGCAGCAACGCCGAGAAGAAAAGGCACTCCACACAAGGCATGGGTCACTCATCTCTGCTGGCTATCCTGAGGAAAGCTGCCGCTCATTCTGCTGTTTTGAGAGATGGCTCCACTTCCTTCTCTCTCCTCTCCCTGTCTATCACTTACTAAATGAGAAAGTCTAGAATCCATCTTTCAGTCCTGGAATGGGGCAGGAGCCAGGGCTGTGGTTAATAGAGATGGGGGTGTTGGGAGATGACAAGACAGCAGGACTCCACACTGCAAACACTTGACATTCCTACTTTAAGCATGTGTCCTCCATGAAAGTCAGAGAGGATGTCAGCATTCCTCCTAGCCTGAAGCCTTCTTTATATTTCAAGACAAAANATTTTCTGCGTTTTTCTTCTAAATCCACCTGGACTTCCCAATACTCCACTTCGCTTGTGTCATGTGGAATCAGCCTACATGTTCATTTTTTGAAAGTTCAAAGGATACAGCAATCCATGGGAGGAAAAACCAAGGAACCAACAGTATCCATATAGGGAAGCTGTGGAAAGTAAGAAGGAAGCAAATTCTTGAAGAACATGACCATCTGTGAAGTGTCATGACCCAGCCACATCTGTCACTAAGCCAGCTTCCATGCTCACCCTTTCTCAAATATTCAGGACTAAATGGGAACCAGTACAATGGTAAGGTATCACTCTGAACTCTTGACAGGGGATTACCAATGTATGTGTCCTGAAAACAAATGTGGCTTGCCACTCTGTACCTGGACACCTGGGAATAGACTGACATGTAGAAGGAACCAGGACATGTTGCTTAATTAATCTTGCAGTGAGGGCAGCTGGGCTATGAGATTTATAGTGTCCTCACGATGGCTGATCACTCAGCATGCTCATTAAGATAAAAATGGATTCTTCCACCANAGAGGCTGCTATGNTTTGCATAAGAAAAGTCCCCCAACCTAGGCTCATGTGTTTGAATATTTGGTCACCAGCCAATGGCACTGTTGGGAGGTTGCTGGACCTTTTGGACATGAGGCTTCACTG
>LZPO01117476.1:0-14387 GCA_001675575.1 Neotoma lepida
ATGTTCAGATTTGAGAATCTTTTAGCCTGTGTTGTTTGGGGATGTAACACAACTACATAATGTCTTATGGATGAGGTCGTTTCTGTTTCGCACTCTATGGTTGGAAGGGGTGGGTAATGCAAGACCTTCCCAGCCTCCATGTCCCTCCTATCCGCACCCCTGCCTGGCAGGGCGGCTTCCTTCCTCCTGTGCCAATCCAGGTCAGTGCGGAGGCCTTAGGAGCCTCGAGCTGAATGGAATCAGTGTGTGTGAGCAAATTACCCCAGTTATCTGGCCATGTAGAAGGCTGCAGCACTGCCTTTCATGAAAAATTAAAACCTTGTCCTGATCTGATGGAAAGAAATGGATGAGGCAACTTGGGGGGGGGTAACTCGGCTATTGTGCACCAGGCAGATGATAAACTACACGTTTTCCTGACTCCGGGGATCAATGGAGAATGTTAAAGAGAAAAACCACAGAAGAAATTAAGATTAAATTTGCAAGCCCATAATATTGGGCCTGCATCCTAACAACAGCAGCAGAATGAAAGCTACTCCTAAAAATGCATTATTTATCCCTGCCTGTTATCACAGTGACAGACGCTCCTCCCAGAGGCTTGAACCCGAGCGGGTTACAGAGGGAGACCAGAGACAGACAACTAGCTCACGGATTCAGTTAGAATTTCAGATGAGCTGTGGAGGCTGTGTTTTTAGGCTGTTGCCTGGACCATCGCGCCATAAATTGTGAGGACGAAGGCAGCTGAGTGAGTCTAAGTCCAAATGGGGCCACACTGTGCTCTGTACACAGCATACATTTTATTAAGAGGGGGGGAAAAAGCAGGAGTTGGTTATGCAGCTCATCCCCACGTCTTTCATTAGTAGAATCTTAGAGAAGCATCATGAGTGGTTTGGGGTTCAATAGGGACCTTCCACAGAAGAACATAATTCACTTCCTAATGAAATTCGCTCATCATAATGTGTACCAGAGAGAAAGTGAGAAAGAGAAAACTGTCCCACTGGCATCAATGATGTGTCTGGGTGTCTGTCTCCGATGTCATCACCGTGGAAGTCACACAGACCAGGCAGTGAAAAGTTCAGAGTTAATTGAAGTATAAAATGGTATGAAACATCCCCAGCTCGAAGTGTCCTTCAGTACCCATGAATAGTTATCAATTATCTGGGCAAATTTCTCTCTGAAGTCTCTGGGAAACTAGCATTTCTCATGAGAGGAAAAACAGAGAGAGAACGAATTTTACAGAGTTTTAAAGGTAATGTTTGAAGACGGGGCTTTAGGACAAGTTGCTGTCCAGGCCGATTAGAATTCCAGCTGATTGTTATCTGGGAGAAGAAGCAACAGCAGAATGTTCAAGGGTCATGTGCTCCCTGGGTCTTTCCTGAGGGGATTTGTGCTAGATCTCTGCTGGGAGGAGGTGTTGGAAATCACCCAGTGTAGTTTGAGTTCCAGCCCCGGTGGTCTTGAACAAACCACGTGGTCTCTCCAGCCTCAGTTTCCTCCTTTTCACATGTGAATGTAATAAAACTACCTCCCCGCAGGTCTGCTAAAAGGATGCAGTGAGACGCATGGAAATTGTTAAAGACTGAATAAGGAGTATAACGTGCCTGGCCTGCAGAATGGCAGGCTATTGGAAAGAACTAGAAGAAATAGAATTTGTTAAAAGAAAGAATGGGTCTAGGGAGATGGATCGTTGGCTAAAACGCTTGCTGCACAAGTGTGAGCACTGGATTTAGATCCCAGGATCCATGTAAATGTCACATATCTGTAACTCAAGCCTGGGAAGGCAGAAACAGGATCCCCAGAGCAAGCTGGCTGTAGAGACTAGCCACATTAGTGAGCTCTAGGTTTGATTGAGAGAGCCTGCCTCCTTGAAGAAGGTGGAAGACGGGTAGAGGATTATCTGATGTCAGCCTTGGGCCACCACAAGCATGTACATGTGCACACACATATACATGCACGTGCACACAACACACACACACACACACATGCACACATACACACACACACCAAAAAGCAAGAGAATGAGAAAGAAAATGGTAGAATGGTTTATTAGTTGTTTGTGAAAAAAACTTAACTCTCTCCCCTTAGAAATTAGAGCCATATTTTCAAAGACCATCTGACAAAACCAGAAACTATCAACAGACTTGAGAAATATGTTTAAAACCCTTTCCTTCCTCTTTTCTCTCTTTCCTCTTTTCCTTTTTCTACCAATCCCTTACTCTTCCCCCTCCTCCCTCTGTTCTTTCCTTCATTCCCTCCTTTTATCATTTGAATAGGTAGTTTAAACCTTAAACAAGAATCGTGGGCAAACAAGTACAACGGTGTGTTTGGCTCCTTGAGTAGAATGCAATGGCTGAAAAGGCACAAAGCTTTCAAAAGTGAAATAATTGACTGGGCACACTTTGTGTTAAAACACTGCTGGAGAAGCCATCATCATGGAGTAACCTTTAGAGGGCCAGTTAGTTTATACAGATCTGCCTGATCTTAAGTAGGTTTCTCTGACCTCAGCCCTAGGGACTGGGAATCCCTGACCCTGGCTAAGCTTGGTCCTTGGCCCTGCTCAGTCATTCCCCAGATTTGTATTGTGAGGCACAACAGACAACTTGGGCATCAACCCTCTAGTTATAGATTATATCTGCATAGCAACCTACAGCTTACTCAACAGATGGTCCACCAAGTGAGGCCTACAGTCCATACAAAGGACAACCTCTGGCATCTAAACAGAGGAACTGTGGTAGGGTAAAGTGACCTGGAAGGGATGTGGTGGACACTGTCATGGGATGGGAAATATTGTCAATTGCTCACACATGGGTGACAGTGGCCCATCTGACATCTGATGCCCTGTTTTCTGCAGGAGAGTTTACCAAGGAAATAAGTGACTGTGCTGCAAAAATTTCACAGAATAATTTGCTCCTCCACAACCTCTCCCTAGCCAGCTTTTCCATGTCAGTCATGAATATTTATGTCTTGTCTACTTGAAATGCTTAGAAGAGGAAAAAACAAACTTCACTCTCTCTTAAATTTTTCTAAGATGTAAGAGCATTGGTATAAGGTAACAAGGAGGTCCCACTAAACCAAGGGCTTAGGGCAGTGTTCAGGTGCTGAATGTAGTTGCTGGGGAGATGTAATAAACATCTCTTCAGGCTGGATAGGGTGCTGGCAGCAGGACAAAGTGCTTCCACCCAAGCCCAGCTTGATGAACGAGAATCAGAGGGGTGACTCAAACTCAGCTGGATCTCTGAAAGGCCCACCGCAGCATGACTGGGGACTCAGAAAAGTTGTGTCCCTGGAATTCCCTGCACAGCTCCTAGACTCCACACACTCTTTCCCTGCAATTATTTATCACTTTGATGACTTAGGAGAGGAACTTGTAAATCTTGTGAGTTTCTTGTACTTCCTGAGGCTTGTAAGTTTTCCTTAGCTTCCAGAGCCTCATGACCCACCACCTGCCTCAGGTTTCAATTTGGAAGGAGTTGCTACGCATCAGACAGAGCTCAGCTGTGTTCAAACCCTAGTGTGGCAGGGCGCACCTCTAGGCCAGCATTCTGGAATCCTAGCAGAGGCTCATTTGAGAGTCCAGGAATTTGAAATCAGTCTGGCAATCTAGTGAGAGCCCATCTCAAAACAACAACAACAAAAAAAAACCAGGATGCTATAAGACATATGTGAGAGAAGGCATGTGTGCAAGATGTATTAGTCACTGGCCATCTGATTCTACTGTGGTTTTGTAACCAAGCTAAAGGAATCAGCTTCATGCTAGATGATAGATGCTAGAGGCCTGGCATCACTGCCGTTTGGTTTTCCTCTTACTCACCAAGCATCTCCTCTGGGTTTTGCCATCTCTGCTCTTTCCCTCAGTAGTCTCCTCACACCCTCCTGCTGGCCTTAGGTCCCTTTCTTTGCCTCTCCCTCTAGCCTTTTCTCTCCTCCTCTTCTTGTTCTTGCCTCCTGCTGTAGTCATGTGCAAACCCACTGCACCGCCCTGCACCTCCTTGGAGAGCCCTCCACAGGCAGCCCTCCACCTCCGCACAGACTTTTTCAGCTCTGCTGTTTGGAGTTTCTAGAAAGCAGGGGCACTGTGCACACACTCTGGCAGGGTGGCTCTCGCACCAATGCAGACTCACTCCCAGGCAAATTCTCTGAAGCAAGGGGAAGCTGATTATGCGGGACCACTCCAAATTCAATCTGCTGGTTATGTTATCGCTGGAGCCCGTGATGGAAGCACTGCCCGATAATTCAGACTTGCCTATTACTTATTCTTTATCTAGAGGAAATAAAGAGAAACAATTACCTTGGTGTGACATTCTGCCATCTCTACAAAGCCACCTTGCACCCGAGACTTCGCCAGCAGCCGAAATAACGAGTTAAATGCTAAATATTTCATGGAGAAGAGAGTGGAGGGGCTATTGAAAATAAATTTAAAAGACCTTCATGTATTCTGGTCATATATCCCTGCATAAAACTTCTCCATAGATAAAATAGCTTTGTGACAGGCGGGGCTGTGGGAAGGCAGAGTGAAGGAGGTGGGAAAAAGAATCCTGAAGAATCCTGTGACCTCGGGGTGACACGGCAGAGGGGAGCACCGCTGTAAAGGCATCTTGGAAATAATTGAGGTTGGACTGTTACTGCAGAGCCCTCTTCAGTGATGAATTCTAAATTATGAATGACATCTTGTTATGTCCCTTTCTCACCCACCTGTTGGCAGACTCCGGGGAAAACCAATGCAGATGTAATCATGGTGGACAAGCTTCTCAGGGACTCAGCCTGGAGCTTAGGCTCAGTGCTTAGCTTGAGAAAGGTACCATGCGGCTCCTAGACTCTTCCAGATATAAATGTCCAATTCACTGTGTCCTGGGTCCAACCAGGGCTGCGTGTAAGGCTTGTGAGCCCTTGAGATATGAACACATTCCCTTTCATTTTCTTGCCATTGAGGACAGGCTGTGGGACCCTAAGGAGGATGCTAGGGCCATAAGATGACTTCAGCTGTTCAAGAGATGGATGCTGGAACTGATCATCTTCCTATGGGTGCTGGAGACACTGTGAGTAAAGGGAGCAGCAAAAACTAAATGACAGGACTCGGGCTGGGGAAATAGTTCCATGGATAAAGCATTTGCCACACAAGGATGAGGATCAAAGTTTGGATACCCAGAACTCATGTAAAATCTAGGCAGCTGTGACAGATAGCTACCTGTAATCCCAGCATTCAAGAGGCAGAGATGAGGGATCCCTGGAACAAGTTAGCTAGCTAGATTAGTCAAATATGTGAGTTCTGGGTCCTGTTGACAGACCTTGCTTCAGTCAAGTAAAAAGTAAGCAATGAGGGCACCTGAAATCAACTTCATGCACATGTAAACACACGCACACGCATACCCACATGCACATGTGCCCACACAGGCACCTACACATGTGCAAACTTTCATATAAAGTACAAGACTGGTTCAAGTAGAGAATTAGCTGAAGCTACAGAAACTGCTGGTGTTTACCGCCTTTAAAGGAAATGCTAAGAAAGGAGAAAGATAATTTAACAGTAATCACGGGTGTGCCAGCTCTTCCCACTGACCCTGACGTTCACGGTTTTCGCTCACTGCATCAAGCATTCCTGGCAATTAGATGGGCTCATCTTATTAATGCCAGGGCCAGGAAGCAGAAAATGAAGGGCCTTCATTGCAAATAGCTGCCTAATGTTGCACTGCCTGCCTATAAGTCAGGGAAGCCATGGGTCTCTGTCCATCCCTGTGCACTGACTGCCTTTGATGACAGCTGCAGAATAGAAGTGTTGACACAGAGGAGCAAAGCCTAACATTTTCTGCTGGTCCCTGCACTTTTCCACAGTACGTGTGGAGCTGGGATACTCCTCCACAGGAGCCAAAGATGTAGTAGCCCGCCCGTTCCCAGTGAGTCTGAGCCTGCCTACTGGGGGTGCTGTGTGCTCCCCTGGGCCCTTGGGGAGTGTATGATCGAGTCTCCTCTTTGTCCTTTCCCTTGGGTACTGTGAGTTGAGTTGTTGGACATGGAGCAGGAAAATGATTCAGGGGCCAAAATCTGGGCCATGGGAGGATGGTGAGACTGTCCAAGACCCTGGTTACCAGGNGCTGCCTGCGCATAAGATGCCACAGCACAGCCGGGCGGTGGTGGCGCACGCCTTTAATTCCAGCACTTGGGAGGCAGAGGCAGGTGGATCTCTGTGAGTTCGAGGCCAGACCAGGCTACCAAGTGAGTTCCAGGAAAGGTGCAAAGCTACACACAGAAACCCTGTCTCGAAAAACAAACAAACAAACAAACAAACAAACAAACAAAGATGCCACAGCAGATGGCACACTCCCCCTTTCTCAGCTTCCCCTGGAGATGAGGACCAGCTCTTTGTACTTCACCAACTCTAGGATGGGAAGAGGCTAGAATGGGCAGAAATTGTTGTAAGACCTACTGTCTACTTTCTTTGTGTAGGTTGGGGAGGGACACGCCAGCCCTGCAGCAAGATTTCTCTAAGTGTTCTTACCCTCTCCTTTGAGGAAGAACATACAAGATATTTCATTTGAACATGTCTAGCAAGAGCATTGCTCCGGAAGTTGAGGACTGGCCTCACGTAACTCTAGACTCCATGACTACTTGGCAGCCACACCAAGGCTGCCACGGTGGCCTTACCCTAGGCGCAGCTGATCACGGGGGCCGTAGGAGGGACATGCTGCATCTGCAGCAGGGAGCCACAGCGTCCAGCTGTAACCAAAGGCTCAAGCCTTGCGCTGTCCTGCTAAAGCTTTGCAGATGGGGCAGTGAGGAACTGGCTGGCTGGAAGACTGCCAGGCTGCTGACAGGCTCTGACGTGTCACCTCTCCAGAGCACACCATTGATTTTTTTTTTCCTTTTCAAATCAGATTCTCTTGGATAGTCTCTGAAAACTGGAACCAGAAAACTAGATGAGAGCGTGTTGGACAGGCAAGGTTATCTTCTCTAAAGAGGAAATCGACAGCCACCCCTACAGGGAGGAGAAGTGTCTAAAGCAACAGGGAGAGGGGGGCCTGTCAGAAGCTGACCAGGGGAGTGCAGAAGTCACTCGGTCTTCACTGAGAAAGAGAGGTCATGGGTAGGAGCTCCCCTGCCACAGCTCTTGGGATTTTTCTTTTGAACAGGGCAAGGTATTGAGACAGAGTGATTGTTCTGGAGTGTACTGTGTAGACAAGGCTGGCCTCAAACTCATAGAGAATCGCCTACCCCTGCCTCCCACGTGCTGGGGTTAAAGGCATCAGCCCTCATCCCAAGCTTCCCTACCATAGCCCATCAGCATGGATCCACACAAGGCCAACAGTGCAGAAGGCAAGACAGCCAGGGACTGGGGTCAGGGTCATGAGAAAATCCCATCCCTAGTCCAGCTTCTTTGTATCCCTCTGTATGGGCTGGAATAGAATGCAGTGGCCAAGATCTGCCTACTTTAGGGCCAGCATGTTCGTAGATTTTCGTCATTTATCTGTTAGCTAAAAGTCAAGGGCAGGGCCTGGAGAAATGGTTCAGTAATTAAAACATTTGCTGCACTTGTAAAGGACCTGGGTTTGGTTCTAAGCACCTACATGGTGGCTCACAATCTTCCACAAAACCAGTTCCAGAGGATCCAATACCCTCCTCTGGGGCACATGTAGTATACAAATGTACACTCAGACACAACACCCATATACATAAAAATAAAACCTTAAAGGTCAAGGGTAATCAGGACCTGGAACTGAATACAAAACAGATTTCTAATGTCATACCTAGGAATTGTTTACCTCCGGGCAATCAAGTCAAATTTTGGTATTCTCTACCCTTCTCTGGGCATCTAGCAGTCTGGTCCTCTTCACTATGTTGCCCTAGAATCCCTCAGACTGTCTCTTTGATCATCACTTGTCTGATTTTCCTGCAGTCCTCTCTTCTGGATTCTCTATCTGTCTGTCTGTCTGTCTGTCTGTTCCAGTCTAGAATGTTCTTTTGAGCTGTTCTGTTCTTCCCAAGATAGCTGTTTGTTTGTTTGTTGTTTGTGGTTTTCATTTTCTGGAGTACACCCTTATTATTTCAAAAAACAAAAAGAACAATAGCAACAACAACAACAACTAAACATGCTCAGGGGCTCAAGTGTTTGCCACTCAATAGTCCAAAACTGTTCTTGTTCCGTCTTCACATTTTATTGGCTAGACAAAGAATTCTGGTGTTCTTCCTAGTCAAGATACTATAACTGTCACAATGGACAACCCCTGTCTTCCCATGGTATACCCTGCATACTCATGTCACAGCCTGCTCATCCCCCCTCAGTGCCAGAATCAAGGCCTTTTTACTGCACACTATGATTATGGTGCCAGACTCCTTCCCCTGTGTGCTTTCTGAAATCACTGTGGATAAGGACAGAAGAGAGTGTGGGAAAGGCCCCTGGCTTTTAACTGCTCAGAAGTGATGCCTCATTCTACTCCTGTCCCTACGTCTCTGCACAGGTCATGTGGCCCCATGTAAATACAGATGGGGTGGAAAGTATGTCTCTAGGAAGAGAAAAGGACATTCCTATACTGTTAAATATGTCATCTTTAAGCAAGCAGTGTCACTAATGGAAAGCCCAGTGCTGGAGCTGGGAGATGATCTGTCAGTACAGGGCTTGCTGTGCAAGCACAAGGACCTGAGTTCTGATCCCCAGCATCCACATAAGAGGAGCACACAGCAGCTTGTGTCTGTAACCCCAGTACTGGGGATGGGTACCTGAGAGCTCACTGGCCAGCCAGCCTAGATGATTGGTGAGCTCCGTGTTTAGTGAGGGTCTGTATCAAAAAACGAAGTAGATGGCCATCAAAGAAGACACCCAATATCAATCTGATCTCCAGAGACCTCCACATACCATGTGCAAGAAGCCCTCACTCACACATACACAGACCCACACGTTCACAAAACATGAGAGAGGAAAGTGAGTGTGTGTTGTATGTCTGTTCTGCACTAACTCTTGTTCCTCATGAGTGGCCCATTGAGTGTATTTGAACTGTATTAGAGTTGCCCGTGTCTTGATCGATGTAGGCTGTCGATGACAGGATACCGTGAACAACAGAAATTTCTTTCTTGGGCTGGCACTTTATTGAGTAAAGGTGATTACCGTCAGGCCTAATGGTCTGAGTTGTGGAACCCACATGGTGGGAGAAGGGAACTGACTTCACATTGTCCTCCAGCCTTCACATGTGCACGTGTGTGTGTGTATGCACATGCACACACATGCACACTAAATTAACTACTAAGACACAAGGTGCTGACAGATTCCTTGTTTGGTATAGATGGCACCTCCCACCTGTGTCTTCAAATGGGGGAAGGGTTGAGATGTGTCTCTGGAGAACCATGAATAAAAGCGTTGATCCCATTCCTGAGGGCTCTTCCTCACTCAGACCACTGCAGCCCACCACCCTCCATCTCTCTCAAGGTTCCTGAGGGTAAGAGCCCTGACTCACTCCTTCACCCTCCATGCTGTTTCCAGGATGAGGAGGTGGCAGCTGAGGCCCTTCCCTTTAACACAGAAACTCAATAACCAAGAAAACTGATGTTAAATGCAATATTTTACAAATTAAAATTAATGCAAAAAGTCCGTGGTGAGCAAACTAATTAATACCCTTGGTGTTGTGAAGTTCTGCAAGGCTGGATCTGGCTTTAAGGCTTTAATGGTCATTCCATGTGTTTTCCACAACCTAGCTGTACTTACCCGTCCTCACAGGAAAGGTAGGGGTGAGAGAGAGAGTAGGAGTGATTTTCTCACATTGGCTTTCTCTTTCTGGAATTTTTAATTTTATTAAAAAACACCCTGGAGCAGTACTTCCTCTCACATATTTTTCCCTCAAAGCTTATGCCTCCCAATATATTTTATTCTTTATTCTTGAAAATACCTTTGTCTTCGTTGCTCAATCTGAGTATTGAACATTTTAGGTCAAAACTTCGTGCTTGGAAACATTAAGTGTGGTCATCCAAATTAAAAAAGAAGTGAACGTGTACCCCTTCATATGCAGACCCCCAGACTATAACGCATACATGCATATATGTAAACAGGGGTAGGAGTCGGTAAGGTGACCCAGAGGGGGTCATACTAGGTGATGAGGAAGGATCGGGGACACAGGAAAATGTCACAAGAAACATGAAAGGGGAAAATAAGGAAAATCACAGAAACACGCTTTGTTAAGAAACTTCCTAACAGTGTTAACACATTCTTATATGCTGATTTAGAGAAAGAGAAGAATCCATGCTTGAGCTGCGGGGAAGGCTCAGCAGGTGGAGGCGCTTGTCAAGAAAAGCTGGTGCGCCCAAGTTTGATCTCCAGAACCCTGAATGGGAGACAAAGCTAACCAATTCCTGAAAGTTATCCTCTGACCTCTACTCCCTTGCTGTGGTGAGGTCACATGCATGTGTGTGTCTGAGTACACACACACACACACACACACACACCAATGTAATTAAGAAATAATTCATATGTATGATTTCCAAGCGCATACTTATCATTTATATTCTTGAGTTCTAGAATGACACTTTTCTTACTTTTTCTCTTTATTGTATTTTGGGCCTGTGGGATTGAGACGGGGGTCTCTTGTAGCCCAAGTTGGCCTTGAACTTGTGATGTAGCTAAAGATGACTGTGACTCCTGACCCCCCTGTAAGAACCTCCTAGGCATTGAGACTACAGGTGTGCACCACCATAGCCAGCTCGAGGTACTGCTTTCTTGGCATCAGTTAAGGCCCCTAGTTAGCAGTGTGTAGTTTTCAGTTTGATTTTCCATTTTATTTTCAGCTCTCTTTTGACATGTGGATTACTTCTGTGGTTTTGAGTTGTGTTTTGAGTGTCGTCTTTGTTGACTCACTTGTTTTCTGTCCTTCTGTGACCCTACTCTAGGCATTTTGTGTTTCAGGCCCTGTGAGTCTTAGTTGTCCATTCACGCATAGGAACATGGAGTAGCCAAAGGCCACTGGAAGCTCTCAGCTCTCGCTCCAGGGCAGGACGTGGCAGCTGGCAGTTTCTACTGTAGGATGAAGGCTCTGAGCTGGACACTGTCTGTGCTTCCCCTATACAGTACCCTGCTACAGCAAGAAAGATTGTAACTTCCACGTGAACCACAGCAGCTCTCCTCCCATAGTCCATTCTACCTTTTTTTTTTATTATATTCGTGTGTGTGTGTGTGTGTGTGTGCGTGTGTGTGTGTGTGTCTAGGTATGTGAGTGCAGTGCCCACAAAGGCCAGAAGAGGGCACCAGGTCCTCTGGAGCTGGAGTAACAGGTGGTTGTGAGCCACCTAATATAGGTGCTGGGAGCCAAACTCAGCTCTTGTGCGAGAGCAGCAAGCACTCTGAATTGCCGAGCCATCTCTCCAGCCCCCACATTTTACTTTTAAGAAAAGAATCCTCCAACTCCTTTTCCTACATCAGGAAGTCTTCCATATTCAAGTCTTCACTTTTTTCTGGGCCTCTAGGGAAGGTGTGAATCTGGAGGTGGGCTCCCTTTCCAGAGGTAGCCCCCTCTGCATATGTTCTTGGCTGTGGGCTGTGAACTGAGGCATCTTCTGTCCCATGTCCCAGAAATGTCCTTAAGTCCCTTGCTCTAAAGAGACTTCTCCCATTCTCTTTGCTGTTGTGATTTCTTCTTAAAAGTCACTCTGATGGCTTCTTGGAAGGAGGCGGTAAGCCGTGTGTCATCTGAGGAACTGCACCCTTTCTTAACTTTGAGAGATCTGCTTTCTGCTTGCTCTTCCTGCCCCACTTCTGCGACCAGCATTTAAGACTACACCATACATGTTCACATCAGGAAATAGCCCTTGACTTTTGTCTCTTTCCTGTACCCTTCAGCAACCCCACACGGCTCCACTTTTTATATCCGGATATCAAATCCATCCGCATTTCTCCACCTTACCCGAGATGTTCCAGCCTTGTCTCACTCCCCATCAGTCACTGGCCTTCATCTCTTACCCTCTTCTAGCCTTTCCTCCTTTGAAAGAGTGACCAGCCTGAAAAGCAGTTAATCCTATCCTTTCCAAAGCTGACTTCTATTACCCATCAGCAACATCCAAATGCCATCCAGCTTCCTGACCACCTGGCCCTACACTGCCTTCCTTACCTTGTTCCCTATAGCTTCTGCATCTGACAAGGTTTCAGGGGTGACCACCAGCCTCCTCACAGAACCTCTGCCTTCACATCTCAGTGCCTGTGTTCAGCTTGAACAGCTACCTCCTCTGAATCTCTTTTCAAATCCTGCTTAGCTTCAGGAATCTGGAATAAAAGCTCACTCCACCAGGGAGGCTTCTCAATTCCCAGCTGTAGCAAGGAGCTTTGCCCCTTCCTACACTTCCTGCCCTCTCCTGGTGTATCTGTCATGCAGCTTGGAGGCAATTCTGTCCTGCATCTAAGTAGTGGTAATGGGGTGGTGGTCATTTCCCCACTGAGCTGTGGAATCCCAGAGGTAAGGTTGGTCATGACTGGTCCATCCACTGGAGCCCTTCAGCAGACACATGGCACAGGAAGAGGAGTACCCCATGGCTGGTTGATGAAGAATCACAGTTTGGGCCCTGGACCTTCGGCCAGGGTGTAGCTTGGGGAAAAGCTAACCTAGTGCCTGGATGACAGTACAGCTGTCATGAAGCTCATGTCCCTCGGGGTACAGAAGGCTGCTCTATGTCTTAGCAGGCAGCTGCCATCATTCCTTCCAGAAGCTTGTGGTGTTAACTGGAAAACAGAGGCAGCCATGTGGCCACTGTCTCCCCATTGTGTGACTCTTCCTGCGGATCCATGAACAAACATCTGTTCACCCCACATAAGACACCAATGACAGACCCAAGAAATGACTCCACTCATGCCTAGCTTGGGGAACCAATAAGCGAAGTGAGGTTACTTACAGGAGAATGACTCAGAGGCAGCTCTGTCTCCATATACTGCACTCCAGCATAGGTGGTGGCTGCAACAACTGCATCCCTGTGTGCCCAGCTTGCAGGCAGCTCCGCCGAAGCGTCTTCCCTTTCCCAGCTATTCATTACTACTTATGCAGCCTGAGGCCTTGCAAATCTCATACCTCTGAGCTTCCTGAGTCTGCTGAGTTGTATGAATGTCTCTACTCTACAGGAGAGCATGTCTCAACTTGGAAGAAATAGCCACATGGCGCTCTTTCTGTCCTTAAGGCACAGCCAGCGATAGCATCACTTCCTAGAACTGAACCACCATACACACAGCCAGGAGCCTAGTCCAGGTTGCCATCTCTACCTGACCCAGACTGTAGTCCCCATCATTCCAAGACAGTCCCCCAAATCTGGTCTAACCCATCAAGATGGAGTTTTGTGGAAAGCAGGGGAGCCATATTCTCGGCAGCATCACAGGCTCTAAGGTACTCAGAGGTGCTCTGTTGTGTGTAAGGGGCTGACGCCCTGGTGCCACCATGGCAGATGTCCTGGTGCTATGTGGCAGAAGTAACCAGTTTTTGTTTCCATCCTTCCAATGAGTGTGGCTGCTAAGAAGCTGTGAAGGGAGGCCTTGGAGTCTGCCCAGCCTCACACCTTTCCGTTCTTGAGATGTTCCTGCCCTTGACAGTACAGGAAAATTAGTCCATAAATTATAAGCCTAGAAGGGACCTGCCAGTCTCCTCCTGTGTGGTGTTGAGGTTGTCGCCTATGAGCGCCCCATTCTGAAGGCAATTAGTCTAATTGCTTTTGTTATTTCGGAAAACAAATTAAGCCACCCAAGTGTTTCCAGGTAGGGGGAAAAAAAGGTCTGTAACGTAGAAGACACATTTCTAGGCTGTTCGGCTCACAGCCAGTGATCTGAGCAGGCAATCACAAAGCCATTGGAGGGACACCAGGACTTTTATGAAGTGAGCAGCTGCTTGGGTGGCATGGTGTCTGAGTGTTTGCAGGGCCCTGGAACCAGTGGGCTCCTGCTCCCCTTTCTCTCTGACCTGAAAGGCCTTTCTATGGATTCTGTCCCTTGCAACCTACTTTCAGCACTGCCCTAGGGCAGGGCTACCTTCAGTGGTCAAAATTAGTGGAACAACCACCTCCACACACAAACTGAGCTCTTTGCCCTCAAACCAGTCACCTTCCCTCAGCCACCATGGGGACTATAAAAGACAAGAATGCCACAAATCAGACCTGGGCTTCCTGTAAACTGGAGAATGTGTCTCTGTCTACAGCCTAGCTTCCTGTATTCAAGCTTTAGAGACCTCTCAGCTTTGTCCTGGGGTTTGGTTGGTTGTTTTAGATGCTGGGGAGACGGAATCTAGGGATTGATCCATGCCCTGCAGGCCCTTTCTATAAAAACTTCTCAGCCCTTCTCCTGTTTTCACTGTGTGCTTTATACTCCTGTACCTTTGATACAGAATTATCAAAGTATCAATAAACAGGATCTCTCTCTCTCTCTCTCTCTCTCTCTCTCTCTCTCTCTCTCT
>LZPO01117476.1:14417-33419 GCA_001675575.1 Neotoma lepida
TGTGTTTGCTCCTTGCTTTCTGGACCAAGTATGCTGGCTTAGTGTCATCTGCCCTGACCATGGCAGAAAGCTTGGCATTTGCAGCTTGGTACTTTCTCTTGGCATCAGCACTGGACTTTGGGTTTTTCCTGCGCCAGCTGACACTGATTTGTGCCATTGCCCTATGAGCAACCTGAGTAGAAAGGTGCCTCGCCTTGTTCATTCTACCCATCTGCTATCTGCAAAGGCTGCATCCCACAAGATGAATTTAGTAAGCCCTAGATGGATAGATGTAACACGAATCTTGAAAGGTCTTATTAATAGAAAATCCAGAGCCAAATATTGGGGCAAAAGCTGAAAGATCAGAGAAGCAGAACAGCCAGCCACTAGCTTACCTCTATGAAATCCTCAGCCTCAAGAGAGGAGTTCCTGTTTTCTCACACCTTATATACCTTTCTGTGTCCTGCCATATTATTTCCTGGGATTAAAGGTATGTGTCACCACTGCCTGGTTTGGTTTCTCCCACGTAGCCCGGTGTGGCCTTGAACTCACAGAGATCCAGACAGATCTTCCCTCCTCTGGGTGAAATGACAGTGTGCACACATGAAGCAATCTGGCACCCATTACCAGATCATGAACAGTGACCACCATATTTGTCCCCTAGCTCTACACCACCCTATTAACACTCCTTGCCAGGTAACATGAACACCTGGTTGGGTTGTTTGGAGGGATCTTTTAGGTGTGGAAAAATTGATGGGCCAGAATTGGGATGTGTCAGTAAGCAATCAGAGATTCTGTGATTGTCCAGCTGGGACTAAGTTCAACACAGATATGGGCTGTTGACATGTAAATGTTCAGGCATGCCTTGTTGCAAACTGGTGAAGAAGTTGATCCTTAGCCTTACCAACCTCTACCTACCTTTCTTGGCCCTTCCGGTTCTCTAACCTGCTCACCTAACTTTCTTCTGTTTGCCTGTTTACTGAGTCAGAGACCCATCCACGGGATGGTGTCACCTTCATTTGGGCTGTGTCTTCCTTCTTCAGGGAATTTTTTTTTAAAATGTAGTGTATTTGTTTATGTATTGTCTTAGGGTTTCTATTGCTGTGACAAAACATCGTGACCAAAGAGCAAGTTGAGGAGGAAAGGGTTTATTTGGCTTACACTTCCACATTGTAGCCCATCATCAAAGGAAGTCAGGACAGGAACTCAAGCAGGGTCAGAACCTGGAGGCAGGAGCTGATGCAGAGGCCATGGTGGGGAGCTGCTTACTGGCTTTCTTAGAGAACCCAGGAACTACCAGCCCACAGATGGTACCATTCACCATGGGCTGGGCCCTCCCTCATTGATCACTAATTGAGAAAATGCCTTGCAGCTGGATCTCATGGAGGCATTTCCTCACCTGAGACTCCTTCCTCTCTGATGACTCTAGCTTGTGTAAAGTTGACACACAAAACCAGTCAATACATATATTTTTTGGTGTGCGTGTGTGTGCATGCATGTACACTTGTGTGCTTGAATGCTTGGATATGCCAGAGTATGCATCTGGAGGACAGAGGACAGCTTGTAGGAATTTGTTCTCTCCTTCTACCAAGTGGATTTCAGGAATGGAACTCATGTCATCAGGGTTGGTAGCAAGTGCCCTTTACCTGTTGCATCGTCTCAACAGGCATTTCTAAGCCTGATCAGGTTGACAACCAAAATTACCCATCATGCCATCCATGCAGGCTTTGTGCTCATTCCTTCTCCTCACTCTCTGGAAAGGACATCTTCCATTTGTGTGTCTGGATAAGCTAACATCAAGCTCCTTGACCTTGGCTATGTAAATTTTAATCCTAATGGTGTCATGGAAAACTCAGATTAGTGTTTATGTGAAAGAATTGTACCAGGAGACTGAGTAATCTGAACAGTGGAGGAGAGGAGAGGTGCTCTGAATGGCTTTTCCTAGATACTGAAGAGAAAAGGAAGGCATGGATGCTGAGGGCAAATGAACGGTCCAGGGCTATAAGACTGTGTGGGCACTTGTTAGACTTGGCTGTGAGGTGGAGATGTAGCTCAGTTGGTAGAGTGCTTGCCTACAAAGCCCTGGGTTTAATCCCAGAGCTACATAAATTGAGCGTGGTGTTACCTCCCTGTGGTCTTAGGACTGGGGAGGTGGAAGCAAGAAGATCAGAAGTTCAAGATCATCCTCAGCTACATAGTGAGTTCAAAGCCAGTCTATGCTACACAAGACCCCTCATACAAACAAACAACAGCAACAAAACTAATGGTGGAGAAAGGAGGTTTCATTTGTAGTCAAGTCTGTCATAAGGGAGAAAAACAATGGACTCAATTACAAGTCCAACAAGGACAAGTAGGGATTTGTGGCCAATAGACAAGGAAAGGGTAGAAGTTACTGCAAGATCCTTGGTCAGCACTGGGGAGTAGGGAGCTGACTGATGGTCAAGGGTGAGGAAGAGAAGCCTTACTTACTGGCTTACAAGCTTGGGGTTTCTGGATAAATTGGCTTGACAGAATTCTTCACTTAAACTCAAGATAGTAAGCCAAGGTCAAGGTCCCATGGAGACTAAGACTCAAGTTCAGCTAAATGTCAATCAGGTCTTAGTCAGCATGTATCCATGGGATGCTGGAATAGCCACACCCACAGTTGAGGTGACGATAAGGTCCTCATACAAATTAAAGGCAGTTCAATTCCTAAGGTTTAAAACAGCCCTCCCGCCCCAAGTGGCCTTTGTCAGCCAGGTTTGGGAGGAAGCTGAGTTCAGATTTTGGATGCTTGAGAGCTCAGGAGCACTGAGGATCTCGGGTCACTGCTCGTGTCTCTGAGACACAGCTTGTTCCGGCTCAGGTTCTGAGTGCCTTGCCATTCACTTATTCCCTCAGGTTACAGAAAGTTCCACTCAGATTGGCCCAAATGATTGGAAGAATCGTTCTCATGTGTTGCTAAGTTCTTGGTGACAGTAGGTCTAAAGCTTGGAACTGTCACTGAGATCAAGAACTTGGTTGCTTCCACCCTGCCATCCTCCAAAGGATGGTGTAACCCTCCACCTGGCCCCTGCATTCTCAGTCAACACACAAACATGACAAATCCCTCTCTGGTGGACTCCCATTATCCACAATAGGATGCTTGCCCTGTCCTGAAGCCATCCTTGGCATAGCCATAAGTTTTTAGGGGTATCTTTGACTAACTGCTTGAAGTAAAATGTCAGAGTAGAGTTAAACAGTTGTGTCCTCTACTCATTCATGCTCCTTTAAGCTTGCTTGAGTGAGGTAGAAGTCAGCACCACAGAGTTGACTACTGATAGCCTAAAAGATAAGCAAGGTGTTTCTTGCATCCTTGAGCGGGAGCAAGGGGATGTCCAGGCACCAGAGGTTCTGGGCACAGTTCCGAGAGGTTCCCTAGGCCCTCAGAGAAGGGGCACTAAATTCCTAGGCTTTGCTCCTCAAGGGCTTCTAGCACCAAAAATGCTTTTCTTGAGTATCTGACCTACCCCCAAGCCTGACCAGCTTCCGCCAGAGCATCAGGGGCAGGGGGAAATGACACAGAAACATATATGCTCCCCCCAACCCGGCATGCTTCCTTGGTGAGGTTGCAACCTTAATGATCTGTGTCTAGCTTTCTACATCCCTCTCCTCTCTGGCTAGTTCCTATGGTTGACCAAAACAACTCAGATGGTCTTTGGAATCAGATGGCCCACTTGTCATCTGAAACCCTTGTTTATTTCTCCTGTCTTGGCTGGCAGAGGCAGTTATGTGTCTACCAGAGCCCATCCGCTAAACCTGCCTAGGCCTAGAGCTTGCCTCAGCTTCCTGAAGTCCAGAAGGTTCCAAGGTGTGGTTGTGAAAATGTGTAAGCCTTTTCTCCCTTGAGCACCCTAGGCCATTTGTTCTCTCATTAAGTGTGTGTGTGTGTGTGTGTGTGTGTGTGTGTGTGTGTGTGTGTGTTGCAATAGGGTAAGTTCTCAGGTGAAGCAAGTGTCTGAGGTTGATTGCCCAGGCCAGTCAAATGGCATAATAAGTCATATAAATAGTATGAAATGCGTAGATAGGAGTAGTGAATATAGAGTGAGCACCAGACCCCACCCCAAGAGTCCTGGAGTGACTGGTATGTTGTGTACTTTGGTTAGAATTACTTTGATAGTTTTAAGGGCAGGAGGGATTAAGTCTTCATTCACCCCAGTATGTTTCTGGGTCTGATTTGGAGTCATAAACACTGATGAGCTCGAACTGTGAGATTACACGGGGGAGTCAGATGACAGCAGAGGAAAAATTTGAAAACCCAGCATATACTTAGGCATTGAATGAAGTCCCTTGCAAGACAATGAAAGTCTGAGAATCACCCCACCATTCCTGAAGACCCTTTTTTTTAACTTTATTTTTGTTTTTATTTTATGTGCATTGGTATTTTGCCTTCACGTACATCCGTGTGAAGGTGTCAGATCCCCTGGAACTGGAGTTACCTACAGTTGTGAGCTGCCTGATGGGTGCTGGGAGTTGAACCCAGGTCCTCTGGAAGAGCAGCCAGTGCACTTAACCACTACACCATCTCTCCAGCTGAAGACGTACTTCTAAAGGCAATCAATCTGTTATGACAAGCAAGGACGGATGGCGGGGCCCAATATTGAGACATGGGATTGAAACCCACACTAGTTATGGAATTCTCCTTCTAGATTAGAAATTTTAATATCAGAGCAGCATGGACAGATGGGATTTGAGTAAGTGATTTGTGTAAGCAGTCTACAATTCACCGGGGGGTTTTGTTCCCAGTAGTTTATCATGAGGCAGTCGCTTGGTCCTTTGGAAACAAAAATTAATTTTTCTCCACAGCAGAATACCCTTGAATGTGTTTTGATTTCTTGCATTAGTATCCCAAATTTATTTTACCCTTTAGTGTTGCAAAAAAGACTTGGAATGTGGGATTAATCAGGGGCGCCTTCATGATAGCTACAAGCATCACGGGAGATGATCATCTCAGTTTCTTTCTCTTTCCTGTGATAAAATACATGGACAAAATCTGCTTAGGGTCAGGGTAGGGAGGTCACAGCAGCTGAAGCTGGGGCAGCTGGTCACGTTGGACCCACAATCAAGAAGCAAAGAATGCCTGTGCTCAGCTCACTTGTTCCTCTTTATACAGCCTAGGATCCCAGCCCATGGAATGGTGCCACCCACAGTAGGTGGGTCCTTCCCACCTCAGTTAGCCTTACCAAGTTAATACCCCACAGGTACGCCCAGAGGCACATCTCCTATGAGATTGTAGATCTCATCCAAGTGAGAGGAGATGACAAGTGAGATGGCCCACAATGATGATGGTGGATTTCCCACCTTGACTAATGTGACCTGAAGAAAAACAGACTTAACTGAAGGAGGAAGAAGCTAACCTCATCACATGTAAGCATGGGAAAGGGTCTGAGGAGAGGGATGGATTCACACCCTTCCCTAACAAATAAGGAAAGTGGGATTCAAAGAGGGTATTTAGCCTAAGGCTATACAGCCAGTGAGGTAGGACTAGAACCCAGACCCACCCTTACTAAGGAGTAATGCTTATGAGGTTTCTAAAGAGAATATTAAATATGTTCAAGCAGTGTTGTGCTTCATTGAAAGTGTGTTTTCCCAAGTTCCTCATAACATATGCCCTGTTCTTCATTTTATAAATGGAGGTGAGGCTGAGGCCTGGGGGCAAAGCCCTGGCATCTACAGACAGAAATAAGAGGCAGAAGACATTAGTCTACAAAACCCAGCAAGTCCAGACTAATGAAGATGGAAGTGTGGGAGAGCTGGATCTGAGGATGTGGAGAACATGTTGTCCAAATAAAGAGAATCACTAAGATGTAGTCAGGCATGTGCACCTGTAGCCAGGGGTAGTCTTGTTGCTGCCCTCGCTGGAAAAACACCTTAGAATAGAAGACCAAGGCTCCTTGACAGGAACAGGAGCAATTGATGACTTCCTTGCCTTCTAATAACTGACAGAAGCCACATGGGAGAAAAGGCATTGTATTGGTGCATGATGTAAGAGATTGATCACTGATAGTGGCAGGACAGACGTGGTGGCTTGGGTCGTAGCAAAGGACTTTTTATATATCTTAGTAAATTGGGAAGCAGAAAGCTGGGGGAAACATGAGGACCAGGCTATAATCCTCTCACCATCTTTCCCAGAGACCTATTTATTCTCTCTAACCTACTGAAAACTGAACAACTTCCTAAACAGTACCACAGCTGGAGACCAAGTGTTCAAACACGTAAGACTACAGGGAACATTTTTTTATATTCAAGCCATAACATCCTACCCCTGGCCCCCATAGCCTCATGGCCAGCTCACATTGTAAGATGTATTCAGTCCAACTTCAAAAGTCCCAATACTCCTAACAGTTTCAGCACTGTTCAAAAATCCAAAGTTCAAAATCTCTTCTGAGACTCAAGGCAAACTCTGAGCTGTAAGCTCTGTAAAATTAAAAAATATATAGTTTATATACTGCTAGTACACAATGCTACAGAATAAACATACCCATCCCACAGGGAAGAGAGCATGAGAAAAGACTGAACCAAGGTGAGCCCTAAACCCAGTGGGTCAAAACCTGACTCCTACAGCTCCGTGTCTAGCGTCTGTAGTAGCAGCAGCAGCTGTGCCTCCCAGGCTTGGGTAGCACCACCCCTGCGGCTTTGCTGCCCATAGCAAAGGTGTTCTCTCTCCTAGACTGGCTCCACTCAGTGCCTAGCTTTCCTCAGTAGACACTCTGCTCCCAGCATTTCTAATATCTTATGGTTTCTATTGAAACTTAGGCCTCATATTCATACATTGGCCACTTGGGGTCACTCTTCAGGAAATCCTATCTTTCTAAATGCTACCTGACCTCAGTGGCTTCATTCTGGAACCTTGATGTGAACCTCCATGACCCTGTAATTCTTGTATTCTGGATATTTGAAAAAGAATCTGCATAGATACTTCCCTGGGGTGCTCAAGCAGGGTTCCTGGACATGCTTTCAATTCAGGCACTCTCTTTTCAAATGACAGTTTTTAAAAATGAGTGTGTTGTTACAACCTGGAACTCTCAGTGGATGAGGTCTTGCACTTAAGATACTTTTTTTATTATCCTGCTGCAAAGTGTGAGATTTCTCTTTATGTTGCCAATCTGCTTAACAATTGCAGTGGCTTTCTCTGCACCCAACTTGTCTGCAACTTTAAATATGCCCAAGCTCCTATCTTCATCAAACTGTACACTTTCTTCATATTTCTGCTCTGCTTTTCTCTGTCCTTCCCCCTCTCTCTCCCTCTCTCCCTCTCATCTCTGTGGTGCATACCTCTAAATACCATGAGCAGTAACCACACTAGTCTAAATACTATGCTGTTTTAAATTTCTCCACCAAAGAAATAAGCATTGTCTGTCATTTTTAGTCAAGCCTTACTCAAACTTTCAGAACACTGGGAGAACATAGCCAACTTATTTGATAGAAGGTAACATGATTTCTAGCACCATCCCTGATAGACACCTTGTCTTCATCTCCAAAACCTCATGAGCACAGACTCTCTTGTCTGCATTTCTACTGGCGTTCTTGTCTCCTGAATTCCCCTCCAAATAGTTCACTACACTCTTATATTTCTCCCACAAACTAGCTCTAAAGACCTACAAATCACAGGGTCAGGTTTCTCGTAGCAACAACCCCACTCCTGATTCTAATTCTTTGAATTAGTTACTTTTATCACTTCTGCGCCAAATATCTGATAAAAGCAACCTGAGAAAGGAGAGGCTTATTTTGTCTTACACTTTAAGGGTATCCGTTCTTCCTGGTAAGGAAGGCATAGCAGAGATCTACTCATGGTGGGACTCCATCTATGGCAGTGGGAGCTTGTCGTGCATCTTATTAAATCTCAGTGGATCAGGAAGGAGGAGCTCCAGCTAGGATCAAAGTCAGGCTATAACCCTCATGGCCTATCCTCCAGTGACTCACCTTTTCTACCTGGTGCCCATTAAAGGTTCCTCAACCTCCCCAAACAGCACCAATATTTGAGGGACAACTGTTCAAACACATCAGCCTGTGGAGCACATTTTGCATTCAAACCATAGCAACTTCTTCAATAAATGGGAGGATGGTTATCCAAAGGCACAGAGCTCATGATTCAAGTGTATGACACTCATAGTACATTGAAGCTGAAAAAGGAAATAAAAGTCAGAGCACTTCATCCCACAGACTCACACTGGCATCCAGCTTGAACATCACCACTCCGGGCTCAGGATGACCTGTGGCCAGAGAGGCAACCTTGAGCAATGGAGACTCACAGGGCCCTTTTCTCTCTGTTGTGTTCCTTTACCTCAGACTATAAACTGCTTGAGGACATAGACTGTCTTTTGGTTTCCTTGTTTTTAATTCTCCAGACTCCCCAACAGCTGTTTGGTAATATCCACTGAATGAAGTTACTCAATTCTAAGTGGATTTCTGACGGCAAAAACATTTGAAAAAAAATAACACCATGTAAAATTGGCACTTGAAATTCAAGGCGAATGTCTCTTTAAAATCTATAATTTAGAGGTCTAATTCTAATCATGACTCTCCGTATGGGAGTCTGTCTGCATTCAGGCTTTTCCTGGGGGAAAGAGTCTGTTCGGCAGCTTCCCTACCCACCGTGGTAGAGAAAAGAACTGCCCTGTCCCAGGGCCATGGAAACAACAGTTGCTCTTGGGAACAGTTTGTGAGTTTGCCTTGTTCTTCATTTTCAGCCTCATAATAAAAGCACAAGCTCTTTGCCTTAGCCGCCCAGATTCCTACCCACAAATGGAGGCAATGATATGGTCCCCGTGGTTCCTGGAAAACTCATTCAACCACATGCACCCACACTTTGGATGTGGTTGGGTCTTCTAGAGGAGGGAAGGGCCATGAGCCTACCTCAAAGGCAGAGATCTGAGCCACCCGTCAGCATCATCCTGCCCTCCCTCCAAAGGCCCTGGAGCTGGGGGTCTCCCTTCCCATGAGCCTCTCTCTTCCCTCTGGAACATGGCATAGGAACCTACCATTCACCTCTTCCACCATGAGCTTTCTAGCGTGTCCCCTGTCCTCTCGGGAGGCTGACCTTGTCACTAGGGCATCTTCCCTTCCCACCTTCCTTGGATTTCATAACTATACCCCTTTTAATAACAACAGTGATGGAGTCCTCATGTCTGTGAGGTCCCTGTCATTGGCATGCAGATGGCTGTCCTCCGGCGTAGTTCCCTTAAAGACATGTTGTTCCCATTCCACAGATGAGGCATAGGCTCAGAGAGGAACTGGCTTGATGGAGGCTGAGGGGTCAGAAATCCACCTCTATTTGTGGGAATTCCCAGGAGGGAGCCTGTCCCCTGTTCCTCACACACAAGGCATGCCATGAAACTCCACCAAGTTCATGACTAACTTCACTTCAGGATGAAGACAAGAGTGGTGGTGGGAGGGGCTGACTTAACCCCCCAAAGATGGCAATAATATCCCTGGTTCCTCCTGGGTGTGATTGACTAGGCTTGCAAAATCCACAGCTGAGATTTCAAGGCTTCCATTACTATTTTGTTAAGGACAAAAATCACTCTTTTTTATTAATACATAAATAACTTTTTTTTTCTCAAGCAGGCCCAAAGAAATGAAACATAGATGGTGATAATGTTGAAAATGTTTACCTATTTCCTCTCTGAGGACATCAGATTAGTCCTTTCTGTGGGTGGAATGTGTAATCTGAGGGAAGACAATATCACCCTTTTGATCTTGCAATACATTTTTCATATCTTTGCCACAAAAGCTGATTATTATCGTGAGGTTTTTAAACAATGACTGTCCCCTGTGCAGAATGGGAAAGGAGAGCTGAGCTCAATGTATAGATAGATGGATGGATGCTTGTGGAAGGCCAGGCTGTGCGGATGAGTTTTCCTGGTGTGGTAGTCACCAGGGCGACATCATGATTAACCCCTTCATCCCAGGATGTGATTCTGATTCTGTGCACTAATTGGAATCCATGCTCAGCTGTAGGAATTGGCCTCTTCTCTCTCTTGATTAATGGCCCCATCCACTCCTTCCAGGGTCACTGTGTCCCCTTTTCTTCCTGAACATGAGAGAATCCTTGAGTAAATGACAGAAGCAGGTTGGGCAAGGAAAGATGCAGGGAAGAGCTTCCATACACTGAGTCGGGGATGCTGCTTGATGCTGAGAACCTTTCGTCTAGGAGGCCATCTGGGCCCATGACACAGGCAGCTGAGAGACATGTGGTTGGCTCAGCTGCCTGGGCTGGCTAACACAGAAAATGGCATTTCTGGAAAGCTCCTGTTGTGGGTTTACTTGCCCCCCATGGGACTTCACCACACTAAAAAGAAGGAATGGGTGTTGACTAAAGGAGGGTGCTTAAGAAATGGGCAAAGGACAAAGATTTCAAACATGGCTTCATGTATTGGGAGAATGGAGTGAGTTCATCGTGTACCTCCCTGTGTGAGGGCTTGCCCTATTGCTGAGCATCACACAAGGCCAGGCCAGGGGTCAGCAAACTGCGAGGTGGAAAGCCACCAGCAAAGGAGAGGTTAACATTTCGAGAGCTGTTCTGAGCTCCATGGCACGCAGCACTGGGCACAGCCAGGCCATCTTGCAGTGTAGTTAAAAATTCCCCTGCAGTCACAGGGAGCGAACAGATAAATCATGAATGAATTTGAAATTATATTTCCTTCTCTTAGCTTTCTTCCTGCCCCCTCCTGCCTCATCCACCTACTGACCCCAGAAACAATGTTATAGAAAAATTGTAGGTTGTAAATTCCATCCAAAGCATTTGGCTCCATCCTTGCTAAGGGTTTGGGAAGGGGCTCTCCAGTCTTATTTCAGGAAGCTCGTTGACAGGTTCTCTCACTGGGTAGAGATCAGAAGAGCAAAAGCCAGACAGCACCAGAGCTCCTGTGGAGTCGGACATAAGAAGAACATAGGTGTCCTGGACAGTGGGCAGATGGCACCAGGCGCGTGTGCTTCTTGTACCTTCAGCCTTGCTCTTTCTATAACAAAATACTTGACAAAAGCAGTTTAAGGAAGGAAGAATTTATTTGGGCTCATAGTTTGGGGATACAATGTATCATGTCAGAAAAGTCATGGCAGTAGGAACATGAAAAGGATGGTCACCTTGCATCTATGGAGAGATGAATGCTACCCTCAGCTTTCTCTTTTTTATTCAGCATGGGCCACCAGCCATGGATGGTGGCCCCCAACACCAGGGGTGGGGAGGGTGATCTTGCTTTAAGTTAAACCTTCCCGGAAACCTTCACAGGCACCTAGGGGTGTACTTCAACCAAGATTCTAAATCTCACCAAGTTGACAATCACAGTGCCTCTTGTATCATATGTCAGGCACACTGGGATCTTGTCCTCTACATCAGATCAAAGCTTTCATGAGGCAATATATAGATTTACATTGCTAATGTCACTCTCCTGAGAAACAGTCTACAGCTCACAAACAGCACATGTTACTGATAACAGGACGCCCAGGCATCTGGTACCTGAGAGAGATGTGCTCCATAACTGGTGGCCCCTCCATGAACAAGTACACAGACGTATCCACAGGGACTCTGCTGGAATCTTCCTAGCACATAGAGCAGTAATAACCCAGGTGCCCTGTGAGCAGGAGACCCCTGAATTTCTCTGCCAAGGAACCCCACCCTCCGGCTATAAGACACTGTGGCGACCAAACTGGGAGTCTCTTTCATAGTTCTATGTCCCCAGGTCTTTGCTTTTTGACAAGTGTAATCTCTTTCAGGACCTTAAAGACTAAGTCTTGAGTGGCAATGGGTCTAGAAGCCCTGATGAGTCAGCTGCCTGATACCAGCTCTTCTCTGTGGTTTTCCTTTAAAAAAAAAAATTATCATCATTGTCGTCATCATCATCATCATCATCATCATCATCATCATCATCATCGTGTGTATAAGTATATGTAGGTTTCTGCAGAGGCCGGAAGGTGGCATCAGATCCTCTGGAGCTGCAGTTACAGGTGGTTGTGAGCTGCCCGATTTGGATACTGGGAACCAAAGTCCTGCCTGTGGCAAGAGCAGCAGAATGCCTTTAACCTCTGAGCCGTCTCCAGCTCCTCCTTCATTCTCCACACCGGAGGATCTCTCCTCTTTTGCACACACCCCTCAGAGACCCTCTCGCCTCTGCCCCAGCTGGTGTGCACCTGGTCCTTGCTGAAGAGGCAAGCAGTATATGTGAAGAAATAGAGCCAGTGAAAAGGCGCACACACACACACACACACACACACACACACACACACACACACACACACACACACACGCGCGCGCGCGCGCGCTTGTGCTTAGAAAGCAGTTCTTTCATCCCCTACCATGTTAACAACAGCAGTTATAATACATTACCTTTTCCAGAGATCCCGGTGTCTAAAATTCTCCCATCCATTCTTCCAAGGTAAGCATTTCCTGTCCATTGTTTTCTTGAGAAGTAAAAATACATCAGTATAATATGTCTAGTGTTTTTAAAGTGATGTGTTTAGCTTTTCTCTATAGCAGGAAAACTAGGAAGTACCAAAGCAAGGTGCCTGGGAAGGTGGGGATGTCAAGAGGGAGGAGGTCAAAGTGTAGGGAGGTCACTGGCTATCCCAGCCCCCTGCCTCTTTATCTGAGCTGGACCATACACTTCTCATGGCTGGGGATCTGTCATCTCAACACCTGTCCCTTTGTTATGCGTAGCTCCTGTCCCTTGTGCATCCATTTAACCAGTCCCTGTTGAGTGAGGCCTCTTCTGTGCAAAGCTCCCTGCTATGAGTGGGACACCAAGACATGTGAAACATGTCCCTGTCCTCTACATTGATGGGGGAGAGTGTATGTGTACTTTATAAGTTACTTTAAGAATATGCCTTAGATTTACAGAAACCTGTGTTTCCTCCATTCATTGTGGGGTTTGAAGCCTCCCAGCACTGTGGAATGAGTAGATGTAGTCACTTCACTAGGGCTCTGCCTCATATAGCCATCATGTTTGTGGGAGAACACTCAACATCCACTCTGCATTTTTCACGAATACAACACATGCTCATTAACTCATCATCATGTTACATGATAGACCTGTTGGCCTTCTGCCTCCTGGCTCACTGTGATTATGCATCCTGTGACCAGAAGCTCCCCAGAGCCGCTCCCCAGCTTCTGATAGCCACCATTCAGCTCTCTGCCTTTTATAAGATTACATTTTCAGATTCCACATGTGAGTGAGATCATGCAGTGTCTGCTGTCTATGCCTATCCCACTTCAGGTGACATCACAGCCTCCAGGTTGTCACAAACATGACACAAAGTGGAGGAGATTTTCAGCAGGGAGCAAGTTCAAGGCCAGCCTGGGATACAGAGTGAGACCCAATCTCAAAATAAATCCAAACCAGCCAAATGCCAAGTCAGCAGAGCTTGGATTGTGGTAAGAATGTGTAGGGACAGGGTTTGGCTCTCTAACACCCTGTGGGGTCAATAGGTGGAGAAGAGTGAGAAAGAAAAAGCGTATGGACAAGGCATGTTAGGAGATGGCCCGCTCTTGCCTTTCCGTGACCTTCTTGCCCCGTGTTCTAAGGGAAGAGCTTATATATGATATTTCAAAAGAAAGTGTATAAGTCCCAGAAAGTGAGTGTCTTGTGTTTTAAAGTGGCCTCTTCTGAGAGGTGGAGTGTGTGTGTATATGTGTGGGTGTGTTTGTGTGTATGTGTGTTTTCTAGTTCACAAAGTTGGTGAGTCACATCCAAGTAGATCTAAGAAAGACACAAATAATCAACATTCCTGTGTCGATTAAAATTACTTGTGTTACAGAGATAGCTGACCCAAGCTGGTGGGAGCTCATGGACTCTGGCCTGTCAGCTGGGGAACATGCATGGGACTGAACTAGGTCCTTGAATGTGGGTGACAGTTGTGTGGCTAGATCTGTTTGGGGAGCCACTAGCAGTGGGACCAGGACTTACCCCAGGTACATGAAATGGCTTATTGGAACACATTCCCTAGGGTGGGATACCTTGTTCAGCCTTAACACAGGGGGGAGGGGCTTGGTCCTGCCTCAACTTAGTATGCCAGACTTTATTGACTCCCCAAGGGAGGCCTTACCCTCTCGGAGGAGTGGATAGGGGGTGAGATGAGGGGAGGTGGGGGCAAGAGAAGGGGGAGGGACTGGGATTGGTATGTAAAATGAAAAAAAAACTTTTAAAAAACAAAACAACAACAAAAAAATTACTTGTGTCTTTGATGTGGTCAACCTCCTTCCAGAATTGGCCTTGGCCTGTGGCTTGGGCCCAGAGAGTCCCAGGGGGGATGTGTAGTTTCTAAGCTAACTTCAATGTATAGTTAATCTATCAAAAACAGACCTTAGGAGGCAGCCAGTCCTTGCTAACTAGAGAAGGCAGGGACAAGGAGAAGGTTGTGAGAGTTGGGGGACAGAGAGGATGTATGTGGTCTTTCAAGGCCAGGCTGTGGTGGNCTCTGCAGCCTGAGATTGGGGTCCCTTGGGAATCCTCTCCCAGGGTGCTCGGGTGGAATGGGCTGCAGCCAGAGGAATGCCCCCTTCTGGAGAGTGAGGTCTCACCTATTGACAAATGGCTGGTGTGTTCAGGAAACAATCTGCCACCTGTGTGAGCNTCTAAACTGCTGACAGTAGAGATTCTGAGAAAGGGTTTTCATCCCTGCAGATCTGCCAGTGGGGGGTGGGGCAAGCTAGCACCCTTGCAGACAGAGCCTGACCAGGGCTTCCTTGCCAAGCTTCATTTTTCAAAGCTCTGCAGCTTTACTTAGATGTANGTGGGTTTTGCTTTGTAATCAGATTCCCACCAAACATCTATCATTAAACCTTTGTTTTTACAATACATGCTTTATTGTAAAACCAGTTTCAACAGAGTGTTGCAGATGCAATGCAATTTTCATGTCTTAGTTGGGGTGTCTTTTATTTCTTTGCTTCTTGTTTTGGGTTTTTTTTTTTCTAGGGTACTAAACACTTGAGAAAGTAGCTTGGTAGTATCTATAATATAGCAGTTTTCCAAGTAAGAGATTGCATTAGTCCCATGTTATATATTTGGGCAGAGTGTATCCATCATGGCTCGGCAAGATAAATACATTAAAATGCACAGATTTAGAAAGAAATGAGATACTTATATTGCTGACAATGGTTTACGCTTCTCTTCTGACGGATGCTGTGCTACTGGCATAGCTCATACTTACCCAACATAGCGGTTTCCATTTCTTAAGGAAGACAAAATGCCACAGGAAGACTAGGAAAATAGTTCAGTTGGTAAAGTGTTTGCCTCAGAAGTATAACAACCTAAGATAGATCTCCAGAGCCTATGTAAAAGCCAAGTGTGCTAGCACTTTCTTGTAATTCCAGAGGGAGGCAGAGACAAGAGGATCCCTGGGGCTCTCTCTAGCCAGCCAGCCTATCCTATTTGGTGAATTCCAAACCAGGAAGAGACNTTGTGTAGGNAACCGTATCTGCTGTGAGTCTGTGCATAGTTGTGTCACATCCCGTCATTCCANGCCCCCTTTCACAATGGTCCCAGAGCCTCAGCATGGCAGGGGTGTGATACAGATGTTCCATTTGTAGCTGAGCAGCCCACTGACATCTGTTCTCGGTGCTTGTGAGTTTTACTGTATTAAAAACACCACCAGCAGCAACAACAAAAACCCACCTTCTCTGGTGAGGTCTGAGAGCTGCACTAATCTACTGGCAAAGAGACACAAACTTAGAGAGCAGATTTATACAATGTCCACTTAGTAAACTNACAGTAGTAGGTTCATCCCTGGGACCTGCGAGCTCTTGCATAATGGGTTTGGGGCCAGATTAAAGGACCAGGCATGTGTNTCCTCCTGTGTAGAAGGCCTTAAATTCAAACAGAGAGTAGTCGGTTGGCTTCAAAACATTCATGCCACTATTGCACCCATGGGCATACCTTGCCCTACTGATCATTACTGTAGTTCACGGGGTTCACAGCTGGGTAAGGCTGTTGATGACTTCTTTTCCCCAGCAGCCTGCATAGCACTTTCCAGTACAATGAAAGCTAGCCAGTAGAGAGGAAGCTTCCTGGTCAGCCCCATCTTTATCTCTCCATGTCTTTATAGACANTTTTAAAAGGCTGTAAGGGAACTAGAGATGGCTTGTTGTATTGCAAATACAACGCAATTTTCATGCATTAAAGTGCTTGGCACACAAATATGAGGCCTGGAGTGGGCCTGGAGGCTCACTGTATTTCTGGCCCTGGAAGATAGAGACAAGAGATCCCTCAAAGCAAACTGGCTAGTGAATTCTGGGTCCATTGAAAGACTGTGCCTCAATGGATAAGGTAGAAGAACAATGAGACTTATTCAACCATGAGTATCTATATAAAATGTGTGCACCTACACACTTATGAACATGCATACACAATATACCTGTATGTATACACACACACACACACACACACACACACACAGAAAAAATCTCCCCAACTCCCAAAAAGTGCAAGACATACATGCATACAGGCTGTGCCTCAGAGGTGAGATGCCCGCCAGCCCTCTTCATCCTTTGTCTGCTCACCCTGGCCTTCTCTTCTTGGAATATCATGAGATGAACCCAAGGGTCACACTTACTGTGCGTCCGTCATAGACTAGGTTGGGTTGTGACTCTCACTGAACTCTAGGTGGCTCGTCCATCTCCTTCTCCAAGTTGGCAGCTGTGGCCCGCCAGGCATCTAACCTGAAGCAGACACGTAGTCTTGAGATGATGTGACAGAGCTCCTCAGCCCCGCCTTGAGGCCCATGTGCCTAGGTGCAGTGAGGCCACTCCCAGTGGTGTGCTCCATTGTCTGGGAGTAAGAACACTCATCCTAAAGCCCATCTGATTTAAATACAGGAATTTAGACTATAAAGCAGTCCTGTGCACTTGGATACCGCCCTGTACAAGCCCTGGGCATGGCAGGGATGACAAACTGCAGACTTCTGGAGGAAGGCACTGGGAAGCCCTTTATGAGTAACTCCTTAACTCCTGCTCATCTCATCTTCCATATCCTGTCCCTGCCTTCTCACTGCATGGATTGTCATGGAGTGCAGAAGTGTGGCCTAGGGATAGAGCAGAGCACAATGTGGTAAGGCCTGGATTTCAAGATAGACCTGTTTGTCCATCCAGTCATCCATCCACCCTCCCGCCNATCTATTCCGTTAGCATGTGTGAGTGATTGTGTGAGTGGGGGGCAGGCTAGATGTCAACACTGNGTGTCATTCTTCATGTGATGTTGCCTTTTTCCTTTCCTATTTATTTATTTAGTTTGAGGCATGGTCTCTCATTGGTGCAGAACTCTCCAATGATAGTCGGCTGGCTCACCAGGAAGCCTTAGGGATTTACCTATCTCTACCTCCCCAGTGCTGGGATTACAAACCTGTGCCTCCTTGCCCTGATTTTTATGTGAGTCCTGGAGATCAAATTCAGGTCTTCATGCTTGCACAACAAGCACTCTGACCGCTGATCTATCGCCCTCAGGTTCTTCCATTCATTTCTGAGCATGTGTGTGCTCAGACACCAACATCGACCCGAGTTCACAAAGCACTGTTTGCATTACCCCACCCAATCACCCCTCAGTTCCCTCATAGCGCTCTTGGAAAGACTAAATACTAATTGGCCACAGCACAGAGGATGTGTGGGACAAAGAATTTCACCNTTATGTCTGTCTTTGAGATGTGGTCTGAGGACTGCAAAGGTGTGAACCTTTGATCTCTCTGGGTAGGAATAGCATGGCCACACCCTACTCAAATGACCTGGAGTCCCCTCACAGGTCTTTGTTGAAGATTATAGAGGCGTATTCCCCTGTTTGTCAGAGAAAGCTAACAAAGACCTTTCTATAGCAGAGGAACTCGAAGGACTCTGAGAAGTGCAGCTTTTCCATTCTCCCCTGTCATGACAGCTGTCCCTGAAGTGCTCACCTCCCAAGCTAGAGAACTGGAGTTTGGGCAGGGTATGGTGGCTCACACTTGTAATCCCAGTGCTGGGGAGGCAGAGACAGGTGAATCCCTAAACTCACTGGACAGCCAGCCGGGCCTACTGGTGAATTTGGGGCCTTTGAGAGACCATGTCTAGACTAAAACAAATGACAAAGTAAACACACACACACACACACACACACGCCTATCTCCCAGCTCTCTGAATCCTTTCTGAAATAGATTCCTACAGGTGTAAAATTTTATTAAAATCAGCTAACAAAACCCTTCCAGCCCAGCTGNGGAGACTGTGGGAGTTAGTTTCTTCACTCAATGCTTGATCTACACTTAATACCCACAGCACATCCACAATCAGACAATGGCTTCTGAAGCCAGACTGCCTGGGTTCAAGTCCTGGCGCTGCTACTTACAAGCCAACTGATGTAGGATTTACTGCTTAGCCTCCCTGAGCCCTGACTACCTCATTTTTAAAATACAGACCTCCTTCCTAAGGTATTCCTGTAGTTTAAGTGAGTTAATGTGAGGAAGCCTTTCAGTGCGAGGGCTTAGGAAAGCATGAGGTGTGGTAGCTATTGTTACNCTTTCAGGAGGAATTTCCATTTAAATGAGAAATGTCTACAGAAATCGCCTGCACAGAAATCTCTCAGCTAAGAAAATTTCCCAGGGCTGCAGATCCCCCCAGCTAAGTGTTCTTCTGTTGTTTTCTTCTCCTTCAGTGCAACACAAAAAACATTAGTCATCTTTAAAAAAAAATTCAGTTCTTTGTTTTGGTACTTGAGAGAGATGAACAGCAGAAGGGGCAAGAAAAACCNTCATNGCCTTGGACAAGCTTCTTCTGGGGACTCAGCTAGGCCAGAGGGACATGAAGCAGTACGGATGGGCTTCTTACCTCTCCAAGGCTGTGGGAACAGGCACCCATCCCAAAATACTGGCAGGTTCCAGTGAGAGTCTAACTTCCGGCTCCACCCTATGCTGCTAGCCACAGCTCTCAGTCCCAAGGCTTTAATATACTTAGAGTCTATTAACACACACACACACACACACACACACAAGTGATCACCCAGGTGTGTGCTGGTGTGGCACCCTGGCTCCTATAAATCCTATGTGCTGTGTCCTTCC
>LZPO01117476.1:40936-51328 GCA_001675575.1 Neotoma lepida
CTTTCCTCAGCCCTCCTAACCACACTTGGCAGCCTGGTAGGTGCCCTTCCCATGAAGACCACAGACAAGTCAGCATGGGTCTGTCTGTCTTTCTGTTTTGATTTTTCCCTCCTTCCATCCCCTCAGCTGTTTCATCATTTAGCAAACATTTCTTACATGCTTACCATGTCTCCAGTGCTGTGAGGAGCTGGGGATGCATCAGCAGTGCAGACACGGCTCTACCCTCTACATGCTCTGCTCNNACCAGTGAANANCTATAGCTGCTTACGGGTGCCCTGCCCAGAAGGAAAAGAGTTAGGAATAGTGTTTCCTGTGAAGGGATGTCTAAACTGAAAACCAGCAAGGGGCTCTCGCAAAGGAGTGTGGGGAGTGGTCATAGCAGAGAACCATCTTCAGAAGCTTGGTTCAGAGGAACAGCATGGCCTGCAGCATTGCTGCAAGCAGAGAAATCAGGTTGGAATAGGGTACAAGGGGCAGAAACAGAATAGAGCCTCCCCTNATGCTGGGGGGTTCCCCAAGACAGTGACAAGTCCGTGGCCCTCTCATGATTATCAGACTGAAGCCACAGAGTCATTAGCCTAAAGGAACCAGAATCACTGACACCCAGTTTCTGACCACATCTGGGCCAGAGAAGAGGGTCCCAGAAGTGTTTAACAGAAGCCTGATGCTCTCCCCATCCTGTAGGAAAGGTCTGGAGGTTTGGCCCTGTGCACTGGTTGGAGCAGCAGAGAGAGCCAGGTTCTTCCCTACAGAAGTTGCGCCAACAGCAGAGTATGAAGATTGAGTTCCAGTTTGGAGACTTTGGATAACCAGGTGCTTTTCCTTCCCGGGTGGCATTCCATCAATGCTGCCGTTTCCTCTTCAAAGCTAACAGAAGAATGGAGCCACTCTTAGCCCTCTCTTACACCTGGGGGAAGAAAGATCTCCAATAGGAACTTTATGATAATTTTGGACTTCAAATAAATTTAAATTCCACGTTCAGACTCCACCATCTCTGTTTAGTTTTTAATTATCATATGCTCACACGCAAGGTGCTGNGCACAAGACAGTCTACAAGGAAAGGCTGAGGATGGGCAAGAGCCACGGTGGCCCATATGGAGCAAATTGATATTGCCATGAGAGTATATTTAGACCTAACAGTTTTCTGATGAGCTAAATCTGGGAATGTATTGTTCAAAAACACCAGATTTGATGTAATGAGCTGGGTTCACATTTCATAAGATAAACAAATACCCGCTGTCACTTTGAAGCAGATGTGGTGGTATGTGTAACTGTGTGAAAAACAAAGTAACCAGAGTGGTGTGTGGGGTGTGGAGGTAGCCTCATCCTCTGGTCGCTTATAGGATGCAGCTTTGTCTGGTGAGTGGGTTGTTCCTGCTGGCTCTGAAAACCTAAAGGAGGCTCTATAGCTTGAGAAAAGGAATGGCATGAAATGTGGGGCCTGTGTGACTTTCATAGAGTCACCTCCTTCCCACTTCTACCAGGGTTCCAGATGACATACAACTCCATGGGAGTTGTGTTTGTTTGTTTGGGCTGTTTGTTGTTGTTTTTAATGTATCGGCTCTGGAAAAATGGGTCAGTCAGTAAATGCTTGCTGAGCAAATATGAGGACCTCAGTTTGGACCCCTGGCAACCACAGACAAAGGTGCAGTGGTGCACACCTGTAACCCCAGCACTGGGAGACAGACACAGGAGGATCCTGGGGGCTTGCTAGTCCACTAGTCTAACCAAATTGTTAAGACTGGTTAGACTCCAGTCTCTTCAATGAGAGACCCTGTCTCCAAAAAAATATGGTGGAGAAGCAGTTGAAAAAGACACCATTGTGGCCTCCAGACGTGGACACTCATTCACACACAAAACCTACACACAAAAATGTTATAAGTAAATATATAAATGCACCATGCTATATTGTATTGGTTTGCTGAACATATTTTTATTGACCCTGGTTGGGAACCAGAGTAGAATTTCTCCCCTTGATTTTGATGAAAAGAGGTAGATTTAAAACACACATGGACACACACACACACACACACACACACACACACACACACACTTCCTCATGCACCAGCATCACATCTCAAGCAAGCTGCACAAGATGAGAGTTGATAAAAACGCTTCTGACTCCATGCAAGCGTAAATCTACTTAGCATCTCTCGTTCTGCTGGACCACTGTCTAGATAAGCACAACTGTACAATTATCAACAAAGAGAAAGTGTTGGGGGCTGAAAGAGATGTCACGCTATCAATTTTCAGCCATGTGGGTCTTTTGTTTTTGTTGTTGTTATGTGAGAGAGAGAGGTGGGGAGATGAGGATCTTATTGCCCCATGGTGCAGACACTCGGCTTTCCTCAGGCAGTAGTTTGTCAAAAGGTTGTTGCCACCTCAGATCATGAGATGAGACTATTTCAGAGAGACACCCCTTCATCTCTCCTGGAGGATATGCCTGCTGCTGGTCCTGCTGCTGGTACGCACATGTGGAGAACTTATCGGCAGCATGAAATTCCCTTGGTTCCATGTGACAGAGACAAGGCAGGTCACTGTCCCCCACCACCCCTCCATCAAGGGAAGGACACCAGCAGCTAAGTTATGACTGGCAGCATAGCCTCCTACTGTCAGTGCAGAGAAACAGCAAGGGCTCTATCCATGAGCACCCACCCGCCTCAGGCCCTTCCACTCTGGACTGACAGCCCTGCAAAAGAGAAGGTGGACTCCCCAAGGAGACTGCGGCTGACTACCGTGTGGATCAGCATGTTTGGTGAGGGTAGGAGGCAGTGGGGTCCAGTGCCGGTGCCATAACTGGAAGTCAGATCCAGGTTCTCTGGTTCTAACCATGCCAGCCACCTCTATAGCCTAAAATAAGTGACTTAATTTCAGTAGTCCTGTCTGTCACCACCGCTCACTTCAGGCCTCCCTGCTCAGGTGTTCATCTTGTTCTGCCCTGTGTTGATATCCACATATCACCTTCCTCTGTGTCTCTGCTAGACATTTTTTTTCATTGTAACAGTCAGCAGTGGGCCACCCTGGCTTCCCGACTCTCACTATTCCCTACACACTGAGTTTGTCTTCAGTAACTCCCTGTTCCCCCTTAGGCTTTGCCAGGATCCAGGGGCTTTCTCTGTGAGCTCACAAGGCAGAGAGAGTACAGGAGCTGATGTCATNAGGAACAGCCTTCCACAGCCATAACCATGAGTTGATGGAAAAGTACCAACTCCACAGGCGTCTACCCTGGTACAACATACTCCACCTGCACCTCCCACCAAGGCCTGTCCAGGAGGCCCCACTGGCCATGGCTGTAACCTGTTCACCAGTGTTACTCTTGATGGCTACNTTCTANCCCTTGTTTTANTCCCCCAACTCCCTGCCTATGCTTCCTGGGACCACCTCCTAGTAAACTACTTGCACTCATATCCTATTGGGCANCCAGGTGTGGCAGTACTAACACTAACTAATTCTAGCACTCAGGAGTCTAAGGCAGNAAGATAGACAGTATGAGGCTAGCCTGGGCTATGTATCAAGATCTTGTCAAACATGCTCATACCTTACTGATGCTCTAATTCTGATTAACCCACTGATTCTCGAAGGTGACCTTGAACCACGCCATGTTGTTTAGGCCCAGCTGCTTCCTTTCTCTATCTTCAGGATAGGACTGACCTTGTAGGCTAGCANGGAGGAGTGAGCTGTATCATAGCCTCCAGGATACTTGCCTCTTCTATGTGGTACTGTGGTAGAGAGGCAAGAGAAGGCTGTGGGGTCTTATTCTTATGAGATGGCTGAGAATCTATCTCTAGTTACCTTCTCTTTTTCTCTTCTTAGCTCTGCCTGGGGTATCAGCCACTCACTTCCCTATTACAGTACCCTGTGGAGGTGGCCCAGCCCCATGGAGGACCTTTGGCATGTCCATGCAGGATAAGCAATGGGCTGAGACCAGCTCCAACTGCTTCCTGTATGAAATTGATGTCTCAAGCCAAACCTGGCAGTGTTGTGACAGCTCTGTCACNCAGCTAGCTGGAAGGACTCAGTGCAGTTCTAAGCCATGTTGGGTTGATTGATAGATTGATCAGGACTCCATGTTGGGTTGATTGATTAGAACTCCATGTGGGCTCCTGAGGCAGAAGCCAGCAGGTTCTGATACCTTCTGTGAAAAGATACCTTGTAACCCAAACTCACTTCAACTGTGAGCCTGGTGAGACAATTTATCGGAGCCTGGGCTGTCTGCCACCGCAAAAAATAGACAGCTCTTACTTCTGTGTGCCTTGCCTGGCTGCTGAGCCCTTTTCCCCAGGAGTTCCCAGGTGTTAGTGTAGCCCAGGTATCCAGACCCATCTCCTCTCTTGCCTGTCCAGCTTGGCCAGGTATTTGTTTATCCAAGGCTAAGGCTCACACTCCAGGATAGTGTTCTCCCCTTCTTCTCTGCCACCACCCCCTAGCATGGGCCGCATCCGTGATGCTTGCCTCTCCTAGAACTGTTAATTACAACATGACCCAACAGTTGTGCCTACCTACAGCCGCTAAAGCCACAGCCAACTCCTGCCAGAGAAGGAGAAAGAACATTCCTAAGGAAATGATTTTGGTGCAGGCTGGGGCTGAGTGGAAGTGTACTAAACAGGCAGACCCTCATGTCTCGTGTCTCTTCTCTTGGGCACAGCCTTCCACTTACACCTCAGGATGTGCAAACCGACAAAGGCAGGCCTGCCTTGTGCAGCTATACCGCCTCTGCCATTGTGGATAGCAGGGCTAGAATCTGGAGCACTCTCCATCTACGTCCTGACTCAGGGGCACAGAGAACCTTTGGAATAAAGGGATATTCCCAAGATGCCCCTGCAGTTAGCACTTAAAGATTCCCAGTGTGGAGAAAGAGGATGGCAAGGTGTTGTCTCTTATAATCTGTCAACCTGGCAATCCTGGACCACTTGACTTTACTGGCGAAAAGGATAGCTGACCTTCCCCCGATAATAGGATGAAAAATGTCACCTGGGCTTGGAGAAGATTGTCAGTAGTGTGGCTGATCTTAGGCAGTGGAGGCACACACTCTTGCCATGTGCCCCTACAGATTTCCTCCTAGGCAATCCTGGTAATGTGTACAGGAAGAGACAACATGCCATCACAGGTCCATGGCTTATTATCACCACTGGCCTCCACCACATTGGACCAGAGAAATGAAAGGCGTGTGAGACCCCAGGAGCTCCAGAGCTTCCGTGCTCATCATAACCCTGTTATGTGAATGTCAATTATTTCCCACAAAAGCTCATTCTCAGCCTGCAACCTGNCTCCCCCAGACCTTCTCAAAGAGAGTGCCAACTAGCTAGCAAAAGGATGGGCCGTCCTCACCCTCTAAATCTTTTATTCTATTTGCATGTGGGTTTTTCTCTTTACCGTGTCCTTTCTATGAGATGTGAGCCCCAATGCCAGGGCAAGGAGGGTGGTGTATTGCAGTTTTGCCTCCACTGGAATCTTCACTCAAGCAAACTCCTTCCATGTTCCCCACTCATCCCATGCCTGGGATCCTCTGAATGTGGAGATTNTGCAGTTTTCACACCGGCTCCTCTTGTACCCCATGCCCATTTGTCTGCAGCATCTCAGGGATCTTCACCTGTGTCCCTATTGTTATGATAGTGTATGCTATGCAGGAGGTTCTGGCGGGTAGAACCAAGGTGTTCCACAGCGGGTGAGAGACAGAGATGCCATGTAGACCACGCTCAGTGAAGAGTTTTATTTGGTGGGGGTAAGAAAGAGGGGGAAGAAAAGAGGGAAAAGGAGAGATAGAGGGAGGGGGCGAGGGGTTCGAGGGGTGCGCACCTCCTGGGAGGAAAGCCAAAGAGAGGAGAAGAGAGAAGAAGAGAGAGAAATGGGCACAGTTTTTCTTTTACGTCAGGGCATAGGGTGGCACCAAAGGGCAGGATCAGAACATTAACACCTATAAACAGGGCCTTCATGGGTTCTTTCCTGGGAGCAACCTCTGGTATCACTCCTTCACCTGAATGACCCACTCCCCATCTGATCAACACTTCCCACTCCTTAGGCACAGTCTCAAAAAGTTCTTTTTCCATTCTAAAATTACAGTTATTTATTTTGTGTATGTGTGTGCGTATTTGTGCACACACATACATACACATATGAAGGTCACAGGACAACTTGGTTGGTTCTGTTTTCTCCTTCCACCATGTGGGTTCCAGGTATTGAACTCAGCTTGTCAGCCTTAGTGACAAATGTCTTTACCCATCAAGCCATCTCATAGCTCCTGCAAAGAGTTTTTAAATCCATACACAAAGAATTTTTTTCTAACATCTTGGAAGGAAAATAAAATCCATTTATGGCTTTTTGTCTGTAAGCACTGAATACCAGAAGATAATGGATCAGTGGTTGGAGTATTTCAAGGACAGAAGATTATAATCCATGGATTTTGTNCCCTGTCTGAATGCTGTTCGTGTATGGGGGCACAAGAAAGGCTCATGNGCAATGTACAGAAGCTCAGAGATCCCAGCTTCCTGCTTTTCTTTTTATTTGAAAAATAATGTTCCTCTCACATGCTACACAATTGATAAATGGACCAAACAATTCAGGAAGAGAAACTGTCTTAGAAGAACAGCCATGGGATTCAAAATCAGTCAGTAATGAAATTAAGCATATGTAATTAGGGAGGTATGTAATAGTTTGGTAACTATCGATTCAAACCAGGTGTAGGGAAGAAGAAAGGGAGAAAGGGAGAGAGGGGGGGAGGAAAGGAGGGAGAGAGGGAGGAAGGGAGAGAGAAGGAAGCTAACTTGGCCCTATGATGCTGAAGACAAAACAATATCAGGAAAAGGACAAAGATACATTAGTCACAGATACAGTAAAAGTTAAGAGGAAAAATTTACTAATGAAAAAGCAAAGACTCTCAAATTCNCCCCAAATAATCCAACCACACACAGTTTGGGTTTGCTGTTAACTACCAAATACCTTTGCTCAAGCTTAAATCTGGGGATTCAATTTTAGCCACCTTGCCTTCCACCCCATGGTCTCCTCTGGAAGCACAAGAGCACATGCCCGAAGTTCCCATTCCTTCCTGAATGTGTGACTCCCAGCTGGAGCACTTGCCCAGATGTCTGCTGGGATTCCTGAGCCCACTTGTCTAACTGCTACTTTGCAGGCAGAGTTTTCGGTCGGGACAATAACCACACAGAGACTTAAATAGTTTAGGCTTGTTACTAACTAGCTCTTAATACCTAAATTAACCCATATTTCCAATCTAAGTTCTACCATGTGCCTCATAGCTTGTTACATTATTTTCTACACATCTTGCTTTCTCTGCGTTTGGCTGGAGACTCCCCAAATTCNGCCCTTCTTCTTCCCAGCATCCTCCTAGTCTGGTTCTCCCACCAATCTCTTCCTGCCCAACTATAGGCCAGTCAGCTCTTTCCTAACCAATGAGAGTAATACATATTTACAGTGTACAAAGATTGTTCCACAGCACTACTTAGCTACTAAAGCTGTGCTCTTGATCTTTCTGTATCACCAACCCTCCTTCCAGGAAAAAACAAAACACTTCCTAAACCAGTTAANACCTCAGTGAAAGAAACAGCTGCTCATCTATTTATATAAATCAAAGAAAGGTGCAGGACACTCCCTGGTCCCCTTTGTGTCCTGTATCATCTTATTCCATCGTACTTCTATCCAACTGTGCAGTCCGTGTCTGTCAAAAAAAAAAAAAAATCCACTTTCTCCATTGCCTCTGTTCCAGTCCTAGATAGAGTTATTCATTGACCAGAATCCTGGTGGTTTCCTAGCCAGCCACCCTCTATTCCTTCTTATTCCCCTGGAATCTAGTTCCCACTGAGACACAGTGCATCTGGGATAATGCTAATCAAGAGTATGTAGGTAAACATGTAACNATCAGCTCCCCAGGGAGAAAACCCTGATTGAGAACAGTTGCTCATTTCCATGGTGTGAACTCAGTTAGGCAGTTTCAGTTGACCAGTTCAGGGACATCAGGGAGCGCAGAGGCGAGAAGACATGTGCTCTTGTGAACAATGGGCTGCAGTGCATCATGGCAAGCCCTTGTCTCAGTTTTCAAAAAAAAGAAGAAGCAGGGAGTGGGGTGGAGGAACTAGGGAGACTCCTCAGTTGGTAAAGTACTTGCTAGCAACCATGAAAACTTGAGTTTGATCCCCAGCACATAGGAAAAAAACTGGACATGGTAGTGAACATTTGTAAAGCGAAGTAGAGACAAGAGGATCTCTGGGTCTCACTGGCTAGCCATCTTAGCCACATTAATTAATAAGCCTAGGGCTAATGACAATGCCCTGTCTCAGAAAACAAGGTAGATAGATTGACCTCTGGTCTCCATGCACACCCACACATGACCACACACACACACATGAACACACACACAGGGCTGGTGCTATAACTCAGTAGCAGAACAGGCCCTCTGCTTAAAGTGTTTAATGACTTCTTATTCCTTCTAGATCAAAGGTTCAAATCCCCCTAAATGAAGCTGCTAAGCCTGCCCCCACTGGTCTCTCTCACTTCTAACTGCTGCCACTGTGCTCTCTGATTTTCTGTGTTTAGCCAACCAGCTGGCAGCAGGCTCCTTCCTGCCACCATCTTCCTNCATTGTGATGATCCCAGTGACTTCCCTGTCCCCAGGGTAGTTAAGAACATCTTCTTTCCTTAGAGAAGTCAGTCCTCAGCTCTACCAAGCTACATGATGTCATCACATTATAAACATTTAGTCGTTCACAGTACTAACCATATGCCTCCACTATAGTAGCCTTGGGTCTATGAAATCATTGATTAACATCTATCTTTTACACTGTACTGATTTTTATGCAGGTAAGCATCATATTTGTTTTATGAAGTTTGCTGGATTCCCTAGCGCCTGATACTGGCACTGTACAAAATTCTCAATAAATTTTTGATGAACAGGAGAATGGAAAGACACACACTTAAAGCCAAATGGCCAGAAGGGTTTCAGGAAGGTTTAAGATTTAGCAAAAATCTATTAGTCAAAAACCCAAAGAAGAAAGCAAAGGTAGCAATTTTAGAGACAAAGTGGAAACAGGGTAAATTTAAGGTCAAAACATCAAGTGAGNAAAATAAAGGATATCGTTTCATGGTNGTAAAAATCTATAAAGAAAATCCAGTGGTCCTGGAGGTTTATGAACCAAATAACCCAACCCCAGCCCTTACTGTNCGGAATGGAAGGAACCTGAGAGCACACTTGCAGTCTAACACGCCAGCAGGACTGAATAGAGAGGCCGTCAGCAAACGGATTGCATAGCCCAAGATAACGCTGTCTAACTAAACATTTTCTTCCTCAAGTGCAAGAACTGAGAGATGGTTTTCAAACAGTACTGAGACAAATGATTAAGCGTTAACGACAGTAATGCTATGGCTCCGTGTACCGGGTAGATACGAGGGAACTTCTGAAGTGTTTGTCCCCAAATGCCTCAGAGCAACCCTCATAGAAAACAGGTCCTGTAGTCAAGAAAGTCTAGGGACAGCAGTGCTGAGCAAAGTGAAACAGATTTAGTCTTTCATTTCCTCATTTCAGTTCCAAGGGGCAGAGCTGGGGACTGTGCAAGTCAGGGAGGCACTGGACCACTCACCTAGAGTCTCCAAACTTATTTTTTTTTTCTTTTAAATTTTGAGACAGGGTCTTGCTAAGTTACTCAGGCTGCCATATCTGCATGTCTTCCTACATGCCTTGAACTCACTCTGTAGGTCAGGCAGACCTTGAACTCACTATCCTNTCTCAGCCTCCAAGGGCTAGGGCTGTAGGTCTGTGCCACCAAGCCTAGCTAAATAGGGNACTTTTGGGGGAGGGGACTTTTAAAATAGTGCTCCAGTGTACTCCATAGCCCCAGAATGGCTGATGCTCCAACTGTCCCTGTGACTACTCAATCAGGGTCATCTCATGAGACCATGTTTCACTCTGCAGGAGTCACTAAAGAACTAGAGGCTTTAAAGATTAGTAAAATAGATGAAAATTATCTCCAATAGATATGAGTAGATACTTGGGAGCTTTTGTTCAGATGAAGAAAGCTCTGANAGNNCAAACAAAGGGAAGGCCAAATGAGGGAAACTTGATGTATTTGGAAAGGCATAAAATCCTTAGTGAATAGCATAAGAAAGACCAAAACTGGAGGAAAAAAATAGCTGAACTGAGGAAAAACACATACATAAGAAAGCCTTTAGGAGCAGGAGAGATGGCTCCTTGGTTACGAGTGCTTGCTTCTCTTCTGCAGGNCCCAGGTTTGGTTCCCAGCACCCATGTCAGGTAGCTCACAACCTCNGACTCCAGNGAATCTGATGTCCTCTTCTGGCCTCTCCAAGCACCCATACATGGACAGATACACACATACACACAGACATATAAATAAGTGTTTCTAAAGAAACTTTTAGTAATCAGCAAAA
>LZPO01117476.1:51718-68062 GCA_001675575.1 Neotoma lepida
ACACACACACACACACACACACACACACACACACACATATACACCCATCCTACATGATCATTAAATACTGGAAAGATGCCCCTCTTCACTATCGGAAAAAGTGAATTCAGATAGTGGCATCATACATTCTATGCTATGGCGCAGACAATGTTCTGTTTTGGTTTTAGTTCTGGTCTTTTGGTTTTGTTTGAAACAGAGCTCATAAGTATAGACTTGCCTCAAACATAACTGAAGCTGGCACTGAACTGACCCTCCTGCCTCCACCTCCTAAGAGCTGGGATTTCAGGTGTGCANTCTCCTGCTGGGCTCTGGAATAGGGGCTTTTTAATGATAAACTCAGTCTGCCTGATGGTAGAGGGAAGTGGGAATATTCAAATAAGCAAATGAGAACANCAAACAGCACCTGCTATGGCCAGTCAGTTGACAGTACCTGTTTATCAGATCTCCTTTTAAAAACACCTTTGACTCAGTAATTCTGCTTCAGGAAATTTATTGTGGGCAAGATCTTCAGAGATTGCCCAAAGAGTTACGTTCAGGGGCATTTGCCACAGCCTTGTTTCTAATAGCAGAGCTATTGGAAGTCGCCAATGACAAGCTGTGATTGGTTGAAGAAATTATGATGTGTTTTATACAATGAGATTGGCCATTAAAATTTTCAACTTGTAGAAATATTCACAAAAAGAGAATATTGAGTTTAAAACAANGATGTAGAACCACTTTCTGATTCCAATTGTGTAAAAATACATATGTATGTTTGTGTAACTGGAAAAGACGAGAATGAAATACACTCAGAGGCTGAGTTATTCTCTCTAGAAAACATATTCCGTTTATTTTCTCACCTCCCCCACGGCATCTAATCCATCAACCAAGTCTTATCAACTTGACTTCCAGCACACACACCCCGAATCTTGTCTACTTCCCTNGGTCCCCACGACTCTGCCCTCGTCAGAGCCTCCGTCATCTTTCATCTTGACAAACGTAGAAGGTGCTCATTGGCCTCCCTCCGTCTTCTCCTTGCACTATTATGATTCCATCTCCATGCAACAGCCGGAGTAATCCATTTCCAATGGAAATCAGATGGCATTAGCTCCCGCTTGAATCCCTCCAGGGCCTTCCCATCAGGCGTCCAATAAAACACAGAACCTTCCCCAGCCATGGCCGCCCTCCTGTGTGACCTCTTTCCTGCCCACCCCCCACTTCTGCCGAACTCCAGCACCTCTGGTCTCCTCTCCTTCACACCCTTTGGTCTTATCACTAGCTCATCCCTCTGCCTAGGATGCACACTCTGCTCTTTCCTCAGCCTCCATGTCACCTTCTCAGGGTCACCTCCTAGTTGTCCAAAGTAGCCATTCTTTCGTTAGCCTTTGTGACCACCTGATTTTTTTTCTTATATTTCTTTGTGTATTGTCTAAACTTCTGCCCACTAGAATGTAAAATCCACCACAGCTCTCGGCGTTTACTTAGGACTCTGCACGGTGCAATGAGTGCTTGCTGAATGAATGAATCAGAAAGTGGAACCAAAGATGCTTCACTGAAACTGGAAAAAGTCTTGACAAGTAACTTGACCGCTAATCTTCAAACCTCAGATATGGCGCTCCAGGAAATCTCCAGGCTTAAATGAGCACTCTCTCTCCTGTGCATGGGTGCCCCGTTGCCCTCTAGGGGGTAATTTCTCCCCAGTGTAACCTACCAGACCAGAAAATGACATTAATGTAGACAGGCAGGTGGAATGGATTGTGCGGTGTCGCCTGCTTCAGAAACAAATAGGACCATTAAGCCTTTTGGGGTCTCTGGGGAACCTCTCTAGGTTTTGGTGAATTCCAATGAGCTCTGGTTTTAAACATGCAAGATTTCAGCTCATGGGAAGAAAACAACTTGGGTTTCCTTTGCAGTACCACTCCAGGAATNTCTCTTCCCCTCCCTGACAGGTGGAGAGGGCATAGTGGAGCCAGGTGGCTTTTAATGAGGTAGAATCCAAGAAGCAGACTCAACTCTCTATGAACTTAGTGGATCTGGACCATAGCTACACACAGCGAGGCTCAAAAGCACATCAACAGCTGCTCCACTTGATGCTGTAAACGACTCCTCTAGGACAAATCCCTAAAAGATGCTGATTCGTCCTGTGCCATGGGGTACANTGTGTCAGGGCCATTCAAGGCGTCTATGCAAAAATCAATCATTTGTCTAGTGAGGGGGCATAGCCAATCAATCACCCAGGGTCCTATGTCCCAGTGGTTTACACTTGATGTTGGAANATAAGATCTGGAAGGGACATGGATCTGCCTATTTNATTCTCTGATCAGTCACTGGTACCTTGAACTGCAATGATCAGATGCTCANTCNATTGCTGTATACATTAGTAAATGAGTTGTATTGCCCTCCACTGAATGCGCNCTTAATATGGGGCCCATCAATCTTTACAGTAATTCAAATTCTTTTTTTATTCTCAAAAGTTTTATTTTATATNGATAGAATATTTAACTACATTAAAGGCATCATAGTCATAAGCAATTTTGAATATTTTTTATTATTTAAGAATTTCATGCATTGTATTCTGATCATATTCATCTTCCTCCCATCTATTCCCAGATCCAGCCCCCAATAATTCTTTACTGATTCTTTGGAAATTTCACATCATGCACCCCAATCCCACTCACCTCCCAGTCCCTCCATATCCGCCCCTCACCCCTGCAGTATGTCCCTGCCAAAATTAATTAAAAACAAAACAAAACAAAAAACCCACCTCACTCCTTCATCTTTCCAACACTTCTTCATTCATCTTATTGTCATCAGGAGCTGTGGTGTGTGTCGTGCCACAGTATGCCCCTTCTGTCCAATCAGCCCTACCCACAAAATGTTTATTGTAATGAGCGACTGATTTGGTTCCAGGCCGCTGGCACACCATCATCACTGGGCCCTCACTGAAACTCCTCTTTGATATCCTGTTGTTGCCCCAAGTCATGGTGATCCTGTGGTTATTGTTCCACATGACCGGTCCCTTCAGGTACTGCAGCAGGTCTAAGATGGCAGCTGTTAGGGTGNACTAACCCAAGGCCCAGAATGTGGGTCTGGGTGATAGCTGAGCTGGTCAGTCTGGGTCACTGGGATCACCCTCTCAGGTGAGGGATGGAGCCAGTTCTAGGCTCATGCCATCGGGGCCANCTCNCCCATACCTATGGTGAGGTCATCTCTCCCAAGTGCTGGGGTCAGCTCTNCCATGAGGGTGGNGGGCAGCACTAGCTTTCCTGCTGCAGTGCCCAGCGAGTGGNNGGGCCAGCTATCCTGGGGCCAGTGAGGGACAGGGCTGGCTCAGCATAGCCCTCAGATTTCAACAGGCATGGCTCCTATGACCCCTGTGGTAACATGAGCCATGGACATCAGTCCAGCTCCTGGCTGCTGTTGGGCCACGGACCCAGATGTGATCCATAACAGCAGCCCAGGCCTGGCCCTGTGTGGCTGTGCAGGCCACTTGAATTAGCATGCCCCTTCCCCCAAGGCAGTGAGGCCCTCTGTCACCAACATGGCCACAGGTGGCGGCCCAGACGGCTGGCATCAGCATTGCCTTTGATGGTACCAGAAACCACGCCATCATGAGGAGGTTTTTCAGAGAATAGCGTGTACCAGGTTACTCCAAAATCCANCAGCTTAAAACCATCACTCTCATCTTTATCCCTTACAATATTAGGAATCCAGATTGGGCNGGGATCAGCTGAGTGATTCTTTGGCTCTGGATGGCAGTGACTAACNTGTCAGTAGTGACAATGGTGCTCCACTGCTGACCAAGCTATAACTGAAGGTCTCCCTCAGGAACTCACAGAGTCAGCTCCAAGAATGGACCAGTTGTGACCTTTTACTCCTGACCTTTCATATTCTTAGCCTCCTGATGGCTTCTGAGTTCCTTAAGCTCTGGAGTCACAGCTGTGGTCTNCATAGTCCTCCATAGTTTCAAGTGGGTTACCAAGGCCAGACCAGATTTCAGAGGAGACTTAGATACAGCCTCTCAGAGAATGTGCTACCTTCTTTAATCTCCCACAAATAGTAATGCTGATACCTTAGCCATTTAGAAGAACNATGGATAGAAAGGAGAAGGACTTCATGGGAAAGGGGAGATTCCCACTGGCTGCTGTAGCGATGATGTAACTAGTGTCCCATATTTGCTACCTCTGTCTTGGAACTTCATGCTCTGGAAGGCATACCACATCTTCCCTCCGGGTTGTTCACGGACAACACTCCCTCTGATTGCATGTACTGTTTCCCTGCCAGAGANTCTTACAGGAAGTTTGATTATTTTCTACTACTTTGCAGGAATGGGGGGTCGGGTGGGGGCTTATACTTGTGACTGAAACTCCTGTCCTTACATGGCGCCCTTCTCCTTGGCTGGCTGTTCCCCCTCTAATTTTGCCAAGCTAGAGTTATGCACAGCCAAGAATGCATCTCTGTAGCTAATCATGGGTGTGTTCCTCAACAAATAGTCACTAGATACCATGAATGATTTTGTTGCCTCTCATCTACCAGATGGCTTCATGTTGAAAGGTCCATCAGGAAATTGAGGAAAGAAGACACAAACAAGCCTGAACATCACTTTAGAAAGCTCCGTTTTACTCTTTTATTCTGTAGAGTAAAACGTCACAGTAATGAGTGTGTCTAGGGCAGCACACACAGTGAACTGAGGCATGCCTGAACAGCTATTTCCCCCAATTCTCTTGCTAGTGCATGAATATATATCTCTAACCAAACTTGTAAGGGTTCTGACTTGGCCATTCTTCTCCTGGGTCCTGCTGAGATAGTACTGATGACTAACAGACTTTATGTTCATTGTCATGGCAACAGATATCACTGTCCTAGGGCCACTCCTTGAACCCTTTGCAAATGCCACTTCCTTATTAAGTCCCACTCCTAGGAGATGGTGGACTGTATGCAGAAGGTGGACTGTATGCAGAAGCAGTGAGACCCCATCTCCACAGGGCCTCTCCAACTGGAACAAGACTTGGTTTCAGAAGGGGATGACAGGGTTCCATGCACACATGGACAGCGGGTACAACAAAAACAATTAGCATAATTGGTTTTTCTCCAGTTGTTTTTTTTTTTTTCTTGTAAAGTTTGCCCTTAGTGTGAAAATCTCACTTCCAACTTATACTCTATGCCCAAGTAGTTCTCCATCTAGAGACAGAAAAATTGCTTGGACAAGGAAAAATGCACCTTGCATTTCCCAAGTGTTTTATATGTCTTGTGGCTACCCAGTCTCTCTCAAGTAGTAATTGTGAGCATTTATTAACAGCTCACGTTTCAGATGCTCATGGTATGCAGTGTGAGTCTGTAGCCAATGACTTGCCATTAATCAATAATCAGAAAGTGAAAACAAGAATGTGTGAACCCTGATACAGACCCAATTACCCTGAAACAGGAGAGAAGAGACTCCATCCTCTATCTGAGTTGCATCTTGATGTGGAGTACGCTGGTGGATTCTGGGAAGNCACGGAGTGATGGTGACCTCATGCAGGGAGTAGAAATCTCACGGGGAATAGATGCCTAATTCACTGGGATCAGTCCTGGCTACTCTGGATTACCTGGGGAGTCTAGAACCCAAACAGCTTAAAGGTCCTGCAAGCATTTGAACCTGGGCAGCCCCAATTAAGACAGCTCCACTGAACTACTTTTCCTGAAGAGATGTATGAAAATGCCTGTGCACCCCAGATAGACCGAAGAAGTGATCCATTCAAACTCAGTTTGGTGAACCAGCAAGTTTTGGGGGATTACATACAGCACCACAGTGAGTAAAAGGCAGCACACCTCCAAAGACGTCCCCACCAAGCATGACTAACACCTTCAGAAAGCTGCGTCTCTGGATTTCCCCACACTGCTGACAAATGGCCTCTCCACCAGAGAATCTCCCTTCCTCCATAAGTTGTCCATAGCTCATATAACCCAAGAGAAGCTCCCCCTCATTGAGGGGATGTTTCAATCTAGAGGAAGTAGCTGGGAAAAAAGCATCTGATTCTGAGGAAGTTTCTAGAACAAGAATGAACGAGCTTAGACCCTGGCTATCTCCTCTCTGCCATGCAGCTATTGTGACATCTTATACTGCTCCTCTTTATCCCAGAGATGTTGGCCATGAACAGAGGAGCTGGTACCACACTGTCCTAGGGCAGAGGCCTCCTTCTGCCTTTCCTCCCATCTATACATCAGGAATCATGCAACCTACATTGGGGGAATGAATGTAAAATAAAGTTGTGCCCATGAAACACTTGGTTAAAAGTTGAGACCACACCCATACCATTATCATCTTTATCCTCAGTGTCACCTGAATTCCCCCTCTGCAGGGTGACTGGCCTTAGAATCTCTATCAAGGATTAAGTAGGTGGCTCCTCATTCTTAATGGCTCTGTGGGTGACGGCCTTCCTAAGAGCAGATTTTCTGTGTAGACTACTGATTTAATCATATCCTTGCCTAGGTGGGGCACACATCAGAAGAGATTTTTCATGAGATTATAGCCCATGAATGCTTAGGACTTGATTCTTCTTAACACCACACATGCAACCCTTAAGAGCCCTCCTCCCCCATTAATACCAAAAGGAAAGAGTTGAAGCCTTCCCCGTGCATAAACCTCAATAGTACATGTTTCAAAATTAGAGATGCGACACAAGGCAGGTGACTTAAATGATAGCATTTGCATTTTGTGCAGTTGGTACCTCCGTATCTCAGCCTGTCCCCTTTTAATGAGAAACAAAATGACAGCAGAGTATCCCCAGCATTGTGTGACACTTCAGGCTAGCCTGAAGAGACACCCACCAAGAAAATACCAATGCATGAGTCCTGTGCACTGTGACATCAATGTTCTGCTCAGTTTCTCGACAGCCACATAGCCTGAGGCCCTGAGCAACAGACTGCCAAACAGTCTCATTACTCAAGAGACTTGAGTAATGACAGGGAAAACAGATCCTTTAAAATACAGCCTTAAAAGGAATGTCCTTGAAGAAAGGCAACATCCTGAGTTAGGGAGACTGCCTCTGCCAGGAGTTTGGCATGGGCTGCTACTGCAGAAAGTGGAGATGGGAGGCTGTGTGGAGCCCTTCTGGGTGGCAGTCTCTCTCACCCTTTGGCAGTCTGTTGCTCAGGGCCTCAGGCTATGTGGCTGTCGAGAAACTGAGCAGAACATTGATGTCACAGTGCACAGGACTCATGCATTGGTATTTTCTTGGTGGGTGTCTCACTGTAGATGGTTTGAGCCTACCCTTCATCACTGCTGTCCCTCTTCTTTGGAGCTGAGCAGGATATACAGAGTCCCTGGACATTCCCTACCTGGATCTAACCAGGAGGGTGCCAGTAAGGAGCCCTGGGACAAGGCATGGAATCACATCCCAGACAATACACATGATGCTTCTTCCATGACACACAATCAGATTACATTTCAAGGGACCAGAAGACCTGCCTCATTCCTCACACTGGCTGGGATTCCTTTCATATTAATTTGGGGTTTTTCAGAGACTAAGTATGGGAGAACGATGATAGTACTGAGATAAATTTAAATCTATCTACTCAAATTTCTTTCTCAAAAGGGACCTATCCCCAAAGTGGCACTCCTGGAGTTACTCATGTGTTATTTATGACCTCATGCTCTTGATTTTTACTCATTGTTGTGGGGCCAAATGTTATGGGAATTCGGTCTGATAGCCAATTGTATGGAACAGTTTAGCCCAATGGGCATGGTCTTCTCTGGAGATATATGACCAGATAAGAACGCTACGCCCATTGGGCCAAGCTGTTCCATACAATTGGCTATGGGAGTAGCCATTTGAGTAGATAGATTTAAATTTATCTCAGTACAAATTCCCACAACAGCCAAACATCTGAGAAGAAGCCATTTACATGAGGAAAGTTTGTTTAGGCTCATAGTTTAAAGGAACACAGTCCATCATGAAGGGGAAGGTCTGGTGGCAGGCACTCAGTGGTGGCAGAAGCATGGGGCAATTGCTTATTTGCATCTCAGCAGACTACAAAGCAGGCAAGGCAGAAAGTGGGGCCAGGCTACAAGCCTCAAGGTTCCTGCCCACCACCTTGGTCTTAGTTAAGGTTTCTATTGCTGTGACAAGACACCATGGCTACAACAACGCTTATAAAGGAAAACATTTAATTGGGGGGCTTATAGTTCAGGGGTTGAGTCCATTATCATCATGGTGGGACATGGCAGTGTGCAGGCAGACATGGTGCTGGAGAAGGAGCTGAGAGTCCTACATCATGCAGGTAGCAGGAAGTGGTGTGAGATGCTGGACAGTATCTTTAACATAAATGAGACCTCAAAGTCTGCCTCCATAGTGACATACTTCCTCCAAGAAGACCACACCTACTCCAACAAGGCCACACCTCTTAATAGTGCCTCTCCCTTTGGGGGCCATTTTCTTTCAAACCACCGCACCCCTCCAGTAACCCATTTCCTCCAGGGATACTCCATTTACTGAAGGTTCTCTGGCCTCTCAAATCAGCATCACCAGCTGAAGTGGTCATGTTTTCAAACACCTGAGCCTGTGGGGGACATTTTATATACAAGTTCTAACACCTTACAAATAAGTTTGCACTTGTTTTTTAGGGGTGGTTTATTTTCCCACTCGGGGTTTCAGGAGACGCCTTGGACTACCCCTCTTCCCAACTTGCTGGCTCTCAGCTCCTGTGAAGAATCTGTTGCCCTCAGCACAGTATCGACACCCTCAGGATAGCACATGCTTATAAGGCAGGAGGAAAACTACTGTTGGGAATATGGGGATAGTTTTCATATTGAGTGAATTCAACTCACCCTGAGATTTGGGTGTCTCAGAGACAGCAATGTCAAAATGACAAGACACTCAGGCATAGAGATTATTTCGAGACTTGAAACCTCTGTGTACTCCTTCTAGAACACACACTACCTTCTGGAAGGAGCAAACCTAAGCTAAAGAAAGAGCGAGGAGGTCCATCCAATGTCTGGTTAATGCAGGAAGGAGGTGGTGGCTCCAAGCCTGGGGCTAGGGTCTAACAAGACTAAAGTTCATGCTTCTAGCCAGGGATAGCTCCTCCCCAGCCCCTCAGTTACCATTTTTACCTTCACTCCACTTCCCATCCCTTCACTGACCTACTCTGTTAGGAAGCAAAAAAACCATGTCGATCATCCCTAATCCACAGTTCACCAACCCACAGTTCACCTCTGCATCCTCAGCTTCTAATTGGCTGTGGGGCTACATCCGAAGGAATCTGAGCTGTTAGTGTCATGCCTAATGATCTGCTGCCTGGACACCAACTTTAGGACATGATCCAATTACAGAACAGCCTAGTCCACAGGCAGCATTGCCCACCTGCCCAGAGCCTTCATTAGACAGGCAACCTGAGGCCCAGGTTTGTTGTTAACGCCATGTTTAGATGACAGGCAATGTCTCCTGCCCTCACACCCCCAGACTCCAGCTCTGTCTTGCTCCTCCTGTCTGTCATGCCACTGTGAGGAAAGCCTCCCTTTTCCTCTGGGAGCTCTGAGAGAAGCCGAGCCAGACTCAGCTCCCCTTCCCTTACATAGAAGAGGAACAGACAAAGGTCAGCAGGGATAGGGGTGTCCTGAAGGGCGCTTAGCACTCAGACAGGAGCTCTAGAAGGCCCTGGAGTCATTCTGCTTCCCAGCCCAGTTTCACACACCATTTTTCCATGCTCTGTCCTAACTTTGAGGCCCACTTTCCCCAGGGCCTCCTCTAAACCAGAAGAAGCCCTTTGCCATGACAGCAGGCTGTGAGGGTGTTGTTGAGACATGGTTCTAAGACAGTTTGAGTCCATCTCTCTAAAACCGCTGCACTCCAGAGCCTGTGTGAGTCACAGGAGAAGTCCCCACTGCATGCAAACAGAGCCCTCCGGGATGTTGGCTCAGCAAGTAGACTGTATTTTTGCACAAAGAAGGTAATTTCCCTTCATCCAGTCCAATTAAACTCTCTGCCAAGGTGTGTAGCTGGGCAAGAGGGGCATAAAATGGGTTTCATCCTCCACTAGGTCTATTGGGCAAGGCATGAACTACCCAGCTATATACATACACCAGCCATGAATTGGCACAGCTTTTGAGGGAAGGATCTATGTCTGCTATGTTTCCTGCTATAGCCTCAGAGTCTATGGGTGCCTAGCCCATGGTAGGAAGGCAAAATTATCCAATGAATGAATAGGTTAATTCATGTTCTCGTTTAGAGTTGAGATTCAAAGCTTCATAGACTGACCCAGAAGAACTATTGCAAGCACTGAATTGCTAACCATGGAGGGTCACATGTCACAGGAGTCTTAGGAGATCTGCTGGGCCTTGATCTCACCCCATGGAAACCTGCTGATTAGTTTTCTGCTGAACCACTGACCCTCATGCTCCTTTGTCATCTTAGCACATGACTGTTGTTAAGCCGCACGTGGGGAGGGCTTGTGATATGGCCTAAAGGACTCAAAACCTGGGATGGCCTGTGTCTTGTGGGCCAGAGTCTAGCTGCCTCACTTTGTCTCGGGTTGGGACAGGCTATCCCCATAGCTTGACAATATCTCCACGACAAGCTGTGGGCTTCAATTAAAGTAGATCTTTTTTGTCATACTTTTTAAGTCACATATTTAAAAGGTTATATACTAAACAATATGTAGTAAAATGATTTCAAAATTGTTGACAAATGAGCAGTCAGTCCTAAATGAGATGCCTACATTACTTCCTCAAGACTCAGAGAACATAGTGGAAGAAGGGGCGGATCGGATGTAAAAGCCAGAAGATGGGAAGGAGTGCTGAGAAACACTGTCCTCTGGACATGACATATGGGGCGTGTTGCACCCATGAACTCATAGCAACAGTGGCAACCTGCACAAGACTGGGCCAGGCAACAATCCATCCTGGGTGGAGGAGGGGCTCATGAGGCCCCACCCCCTCTCAGAGAAGCTATAGACAGTTAAGGGTTGATGGTAGAGGCGGGGAGAAGGTGCATAGTGACATAGCCACTGGCAAGTTGCCCTCACTCAGTAACCCACCCTCTCATGCTCACACAAGCAACCCTAATTAAATGCAGCTTGACAGTAGCCCCCCAAAAATAATGACGCAAAAGTAGGAGGTGACTCGGGAAGAAGGGGTCCAATGGGAGGGGGAAGGGAATAAGAGAGGGTATTGGAGGTGATAGGATCAAAGTATATTATATATAATAAATATAAAACTGTGAAAGAATAAATAAATGAATTTATAAAAAGCAAATCAAATACAGAGATAAAAAACTATTAACAAAATAACCTGGGCAGATAATCCATAGCAAGCAAGCATTTATTAAAGCCAAGCATAATGAGCACTTGGCAACTTGAGCCTATAGATCTCTGTCTATATCTAATCTATATCAATATAGAGTCACTTAGACTAGATAATCTCAACAGTCTCCGGGCTGACCTCAATCTGCTGTACATAATGGTTTTCCTATATTTTGTTTTGTTCTTACAGATAGATATCTGTCTAGTTATTCATTTACTTATTTTGAGACAGGTCTCATGTAGTTCACATTGGTCTAGAACTCTCTATGTAGTCAAAGATGACCTTGAACTTCTGATCCTCTTTCATCTACTTACAAAGTGCTGGGATTATAGGTGAGTGCCATGACATCAAGTTTTACATGGTGGATCAAACTCAGGGCTCTATCCACACGACCAGTTCCATAGATATCCTTTTAATTGAATCATCTGCTTAGAGGGAAGAGAGGAAACGTGGAACTTCCTTCTGTCCTCACTGTGCTCAGGGAGCATAGTAGGTGTTTTTTATTCATTATTGCATGTGTCCGCTGGCCGCAAGAAAAGCATATTCTCTAACTTTTCACATGCCACACTCCAGATTGTCAGACCCTGAAACCCAGTGCCTTTCTTTGACATGGTGTTTAGAAGCAAACCCAGCAGGAAGAATGTTCCATAGTGACCTCAGAGCCATGGCCCATGGTGACTAGGTGGTCACTGCCATCATTGCTACAGTCACGCTTTGGCTGGAAATGAACAATGGTGACTCTCAGAAGTCACCTCCATCTGTCCCTTCAGTGTCTGAGCATAGCAAGGGAAGAGTGTGGGAGAGTAAATGAGGGAATTGTACAGAACTCTGGAGTCCAATGTTCTAAACATTACAATCCTAGTGACTGCTGGGGAAACACAGATCTTGTCACATTATATCATTGCCCTGACTCCAGTGTGCCAAGGAAAATCATCACCTCTTTGATCCCCCTTCTGCAGAACAGTCCCCTTAGGTTGTGTATCTCTCAAGTTCTCCCTGACCTTCCTGAATCGTCAGTGTTCCTGGGAGAGGGTTTCCATCATCCTGACAGGCCCGCCTTATCATCTGTCCTGACATGGCTTCCTGTGCTGCCTGGACATCTCCTCTAGCACCATGTGCAGCAAAGTCACTCTGAGAAAGTGCTCTTGTGTGCCCTGACTTTGACTTTGCCCTGTTAGCCAGTTCAGAAGCCATCTGCCCCTGAGCTGCTACTGTGAGAGGCAGGGCCTGTGGCACCCCCTGAAATCACAGAGACAGGTGCCCCCTCTGATGGCTTCGGAGAGAATGCTATCTCACCACATCTTGGTTCCACAGATGCACACAGCTTTGCTAGTCTGCCCTTTGACCCCAGAGTCAGTGATGACACCTAGTGGCAAACTGCTAAAGTATTGGAACCTAAGTACCATTCCTCTGATTCTGTGGGTGTCTGCATGCAGGCTTTGTGTTGACTGGATTGACCTGACACGTAAGCCCCTGCCAGTACATACGCAGTGAGTGAGTGCTATGTTGGGATGAAGTTCTATCTTTGATCCATTCTTCCTCGATGTTCCAGGAAGAGAGGCCCTGTGGCCTCAACCATGAAGCATGGGGCTGGGCTCCTTGTGGGTAGAAATGGCCTGTGTTTCTAACTGCCACTGCCACTTCTGCCCCCTTGCTCATCACCTCCACCCTGACTAGCTTCACTGTGAATCACCCAAATACCCCATATCACCACAACTTCCTGTACCCTTACTGCTTCCACTCCCGGCATAGCTGTTCTCTCCCTTCCCCACTGCTTCCACCACTACCATAGTCCCAGCCAACATTATTTGGAAGCTCCCATTTGCAGGTGGCAAGGACTTGAATTCCCAGGTCGCAGCAGAACAGGGCAGCTCATGCACTGTGAAGATGTGGACCACGCACTCCCTAAGGATGATGCTCTGAGGGGTCGTGGCAGGAGCCCAGGAGGCACCTGAGATCACAAGCCATGGTTCTTCCCAGGAAAGAATGGTCCAGGAATGGTCCAGCTCATTAAATGCTGCTAGAACGGCACCAGGTGCTGCCTGAATGCATCTGGTTGCAAGTTTCTGATGTTGTAAACAGAGGCTACAAAATGCCACCAGGGCCAGTCTGAATGAGGCTCCAGTTAGCAGTGTTGAGTGGCCAAACAGGCAGTAGGGGTTGAGGCCAGTAAACAAGTGACTTGCAAATTCTTTAGTGTAAGAGCAAAGCCCAGGTTCTGACTTAGCCGGTCAATATGAAAATCCCAGGGGGTGGGTCTTTCCCTCTGTTACCCTCCCTGACCTATTTCCTGTTCACTTAGCCTCCTGCTTTCTGCATCCCACCAAGAGCATCCAGCAGAGAAGCCAGATTGCCCCAGGGGCCCAAAGCCTGGCTCCCAGAAGCACGCAGGCACAAAAGGGGAACGAGGTTCCAACTGGCCGGTTTCCTTTAAATTCATCCAAATGACCTGATTACACATCCCTTTCCCAGGCAGAGGTAGAACTGTTGAATTTCACGAGATTCCACACTTGTTAATTGTGCAAATGTAATTTTTGTTTTAAATGAAGCTGTCTTCTTCTACACCCACTCTCTAGGTGGCACCATTCAGTGCCCAAGCTTTAAAATCTTCCTTAATTGCCTCTCCATTCACATTCCAGGCTCACAAGGCCAGTGACCCCTGACAGTCTCCACATGGACACCACATAAGTTTCTCACCCTTAACGTAATTGGAGCAAGCTCTTGCTTGCCCCACGCCCATCCTTATTCAGTTCCATTTTCCCCTTAAGAGCTTGGGAAACAGCATTCTCCTGGTTATTCAGCTGCAGTCCTACACAGACTCCCCTACTTACACCCCATCCACTCTCAGCAAGCCTTGCCTTTCCCTCCTCCCCAGGTCTCAGCCTGCTTCGGGCCAGCAGCAGCAGCATCTCTTGCTTCAGTAACAGCTCTAGCCTCCAAGCTGTCCTCCTCCTCAGCCGCCGTCCCACCCAGGAGTCACAGCACATTAGTAAGAACATAAATCGCCATGCAGCACTCTTTGGCTCGCTCTGTAAGCAATTTCACTGGACTTAGGATGTGATCAATGCTCTCCAAGCAGCTCTGAGGGCTCCATCCCCACCTTGATCCCTGACCTTGTCTTAGCCACTGCCCTCTGCTGACCTTCATGCCAGCCTCTTCTTATTCCTTCTTCAAAAACCAAATCTACTCCCACTCCAGGTACTTGACACGTGGACAATCTTCAGATTATTTCTGGTTTGTTCCTTCACTCTGTTCGCATCACTGCTCAAAGGCTACCTTTTCTGAGAGGGCCTCTGTGACCACGTGATCTAGTTTTCCAGTTTTCCATTTTTTGGTGATGTTAATGGTTTTGACTCAGTTTCCTCTTCTTCAGCCTAAGTTTGCAACGGTAAGGGGTGGGTTGTATGTATCTAATGCATGTCTAATATATAGAATATTCTACTATAAGAGTACTCAATAGATTTATGAATGAATGAATGAATGAATGATCAAGCATAATGTCCACTCAAAAGAGCCTGCAGTTCTTTGTTCCCATCTTTGTGCTCTATGCACTGTCACTTAAGATGGCAGGATGGGATCATATGTTATTCTACCAAGAACAGTGTTTAGGAGTCATGTCTAAATACTGTGTAAGGTATGAGACATGACTCCCCTTCCTTCACATCCTGCAGAGTTTGTCATAGGCTTGGTGGTCATGAGCTTGGCTAGCTCATAGAAGACATAGAAAACAGTGTTTTACCAAAAGGGAAGATACAAATGATAAGAGTTATGTTCTGTATATGTGGCTGCCTGATCTGTGATCACATAAGAGAAGATATGGCTGTGACTAGTCAGGACAGGCTATATAATTTGTGGGGCCTGCTATAGAGTGAAAGTGTGCATAGCCCCAGCTAGAAATCAATATCACTGGTCACTGTGCAACACCTGAATCATGCAATGGTGAACCCAAGGTCTTCCCAAATGTGCCATGATCGTGTCGGCCTAGACAAGGACAGCCACCCCCTAATCCTTCCCTAAGAGGCTTGTGGCATGGATCTGACCCCAAGGCACTCATAGCCCCACTCATTCATCTTCAAGGCAACAGCAGAATATAAGCCTTTATTCCCCAGTACAGTTTATTACTGCCCAGGGCAGAGCATGTCAAGACAGGTGAACAGGATCTGCTGCCCACCCAGGCACTTTAAAGGATGGAAGCAGGTGGTGGAGCAAACGTGGGGAAGAAAGATACAAGGTAGCAAGAGTTAGGACTGCACCTGAGCCAAAGCTTCCAAGCCTTGGTACATTCTCCACCGCTGAGTTTTTTACAGTGCAAATTCAAACAGAATGAGTAAGAGATTCAAGACACCTCCAGGCACAAAGCTTTGAGCTTGGAGCCCTTTTGAGTGCAGGGGCCCTGAATTATGGTACTAGTCACGCAGCCATGAGCGGGCCCTGGCTGGAATCCCAGAACACAAGGTAGTCTCCCAGTCTTGCTCTGGGAGCCTCTTGGGTCCTTGGAAGTACCTCAGTAGTGGCTCAAGCAATGCCTGGCTAATGCCAGACTCCTGATACCAGGGTGGTGTCATTGTTGAAAATCAGAGCGATCACCCAGGCACACCCCCAGCCTCAGGACCCAGATGGAAGCAGAACTCCTGCCAGGCAGAGCATGCAGGTGTGAAGCTCTAGATTGCTAGTTAGAATCTACAAGAGCTAGGAGGGGGTTCTTAAACTTCTGTTTGAGATAATTAATCTTAAATACACTGTGAGGGGAAAACTGAGCCATTAATTATGTTTAATTGAAGAATAGTTTATAGACAACAACATACATAGACCTTCATTAATGATTTCAAACGTCTAACGCTGCCATTCCCATCATGACGGAATATTTCCTTCACTCTAGAGCAGTGGTTCTCAACCTTCCTAATGCTGAGACCCTTTAATATAGTTCCTCATGTTATGGTGACCCCCCAACCATAACATTATTTTAGCTGCTACTTCATAACTATAATTTTGCTACTGTTGTGAATTGCAATGTAAATATTTCACACACAGGATATCTGATATGAGAACCCTGTGAAAGGGTCATTCAACCCCTAAAGAGGTCA
>LZPO01117477.1:37607-52789 GCA_001675575.1 Neotoma lepida
TGTGTGTGTGTGTGTGTGTGTGTGTGTGTGTGTGTGTGTGTGTGTGTACAGGTTAGAACACCCACCTGTAATTCCTTGACCTGTGAGGAGGTAGAAGGAATGACACACCAGCAGCAGTAAACATGCTTAACACTAAAGTCTTGGCTTCAGACTATTTTTTTCTTTTTTATTATTAAGAAATTTTCTGTTCATTTTACATAACAACCACAGATGCCCCTCTCCACCCTCCTCCCACCCTCCCCTCAGCCTTTCCCCCCAACCCACCCCTCATTCCCACCTCCTCCAAGACAAGGACTCCCATGGGGAGTCAGCAGATCCTGGTACACTCAGTTGAGGCAGGTCCACTCAGGACTGGAAGTAAGGAGGTCCTGCACTCAGGACTGGAAATAAGGAGGTCCTGGGGCATCTTATATCACCAGAANGTAATCAAATGCTGGAAGTAACATGAAGAGAGTACATAAAAGAGAGAAAGGAATCAATTAAAATAGTTTACAGTGTTCAAAACTGAAAAATTTGAATGACAAAATTAAATAGTGTTGGCTTAAGACACAGTATAAATAACCCTCCATGACCCATAATGAGAGGGAAACAGCAAATAAATATGTAAATAAGGAGAAACAATACATCTTCCACCTTCAAATATCCCAAATAATTTCATTGCATAGTTTGTACTCAAAGAGCAGACATACGCCTCCTTTTCCAGGAGAGGTACTTTCCTAAAAGCTAGAAGAAGGGATTTGGAATGTTTCTATCTTAAAGAAGTGATGGCTACCTACAGGCATATTGACCTGATTGAAGAATAACACAATGTGTGTGTATACCATACCAAAACAAAACACAATGTCTCATGAGTATGTACAAATGCTGTTTTCTACTATCAGTTAAGTAAAAACAATTAGGACTGGCCCATATCAGTGAAGTCCCACAAAGAACAATGGGCAAAAATGGAGAAGTTCTTTTACAAAGGAGAACCCTGGCAAACTCTGCAGTCAACACATAATCTAAGCGAACGTTAACAGTGGTAGGTCACATTGCTAAAATGTGCCATTGGTAGGGTATGGACAATAAATTTCAGGTCTATGTGTAGAAGCATGCTGCTGAGACTTTTTTAATTGTCTTAAAACTACAGATAAATTTGGGGAAAAACTTAATGCTAACTCTGTTGAGCTTCTCACCTATGAACATAGCGTGTATCTTCACGTGTTTCAACCATCTGGGATTTCTCTTTCAGCAGCATTTGTAACTTCAGCATGCAGCTCCTGAACATATTTTATTAGAGAATTTGTAAGTANTTCATCAGGTGATATTTTAATGATATTTTTGTAGTTTTGCATTTCCATTTCCAATTACATTTTATTAATGTTATAGGAAGAAACGTTTTGTATGTTGTCTTAGTGCCTTGTGACCTTGCAAATGAAACTCACTAGTTCCAATGGTTTCTATTTAGTTCAGGTAGTTCTGCTAGTTGCTATCCATTGTAAATACCTTAGGACCTGTATTTTCTATGTAGATAATCATGCTGTTGACAAGTAGAGATGGTTGTCATGTCTCTTTAAATCCAAGCCTGTGATTCCCTTCATTGCCTATTATTATATCAGGCAGGGTTGAATTGGAGTGGGAGAGAGGATATCTTTTCCTTGTTCCTAATCTTTGACAAAAAACAAAGTTAAATGATTATACCTGATATAGGCCATAGGCATTCTCTCTCTCTCTCTCTCTCTCTCTCTCTCTCTCTCTCTCTTTCACACACACACACACACACACACACACACACATGCATGTATGTGCATGTGTTTACTATTTTAAGGAAATTTTCTATTTCTATTTCTTGAGATTATTATGAATGAATAGTACATTTCAGCTAAAATATTTGCATCAGTCATCTTGTTGTATAGATAGACTTTCTTCTTTCGGGTGTTAATTCAGTGCACTACCATAATTTGTTTTTAGACATTAAGCCAGGCTTACATTCCCACAATGAAACCTATATATAATGATATTATATTATAATTTTTAGAGGTTGTGCATTCCACTTCCAAGTATTTTGTAGAGGATTTCTNCTTTACTGGTCATGATAAATAGCACTTTAGTTTTTGTATTTCTCTTATAATGTTTTTATGATATGTTTGTGTTGTGATTATGCCACTTTTGTAGCATGTGTTGTAAATACTCATTCCTGTTTTCTGTTGGAAATTATGCAGATTCTATATTAAGTCTTTAAACATTTGCTAAAGTTCACTGATGAGTCATCTGGGCTTGTAAATGTCCTTTATGGAATATTTTTATAATGTGCACTCAGGTTTTTTTAACAGAAATATAACTACTCTAATTTTCTACTTCATCTTGTTAGTTTGGGTAATTTGTGGTTTTTTTTTAAGAATTAGCATGTTTTATTTGTGGTTGATTTTATGTATATTGAATAATTTTGAAGATTTATTCACAATCTTTTTAGTGTCTGTGAAGCCTATACTGACGTCCACTTATATCCTGGTCATTTTCCTTTATCTTTTTCCATTTATGTTCAGTCTAACTAACAGAGGAATCCTCTTGATACTTTTCAAACTTTATACAATAAGGACACATTTTATAATTAGAAAAATGTTAAAATAAAAGTCTCAGTACGGTTTTAATTTTAAATTTATCTTTGNGTTTAAAGTGTTGGTGATAAATACTGACAAGATAGACTTGACACATGCATTGAAACTGATACTGCCCATAAAATGACGGTACTATTTGCATTCATTTGCTAGCTACTATGANTATAAGATCAGCAAAAGCAATGTTTGTGCAACTGAATCACAAAAGACAAAAAAAACCTGTTTGTTGGCAATGAACAATGGCAAATTTTGTAATGTGATTTGGGGAGTTTAGGAAACAAGTCTAAATTTTAAAACCTGTTTTCTCACAACATTTTTAATAAGATTATCTACGATTAGACATGAAATATTCATCTACTTTGAAATTTTAATTGCTTCTGAAAAATCATTAATCACTACTAAAAATTCAAAATTGTTGTAAACAGCTATAAAGAGCAGTGGAAGGTGGGCAATTACTTCACTTTTTTGAAGCATCTTATGCAGTTCTTTGAAGACCAGTGATGTACACAGAATCCTAGACTACAGTTGCTGATGCACAGTCTTTAGATCTTTGGATGTATTACCTGAGGGCCTAGAAGATGAGGGCCAACTTGTCCTACACTTCAATTAATTAAAACATAGTTCATAGAAGGCTACTCTGAAAAGAAATGCATCAAAATATAGACTTTTCCACCCCCTTTTACACTAGCTTGGAATCCGTGAACAGGAAGGAGAATGAGGGAAGAAGACAGTCATTCTCAAAAGCACTTAAAATGGACTGCCATGACGTGAACCCACATTCCACAGAAGGGGCTGCTGAGTTCCCTCCCTCTGAAGCCCAGAAACATTCCACCTGGCGTTTGGAAGATGTCCCATTATGAAGATGATGATCTCCTAAATATTGAGCTCTCAGAGTTCCATGAATTGCAAACAGGAAGGAGGCCTAGGCAATAATATGATGAAAAGGATTCCAATTGTAGGAGAAAGTAGAGCATTAGACAAAACCAACACATTCAGCAGCGATTTATGCAATGCTCAAGTACTAAGTCTCAAGCCAACAGCTTACTTCCAGCCTATATGCAACCACCAAATTACCATAAATTATGCTCAGGCAAAAAATAAGGCCATAAAATGGACATTTTACAGTGGCTTTTGACTACAATGTTCAGTTTGCATTAAATCTTTTGAAACATTGTTACTTTGTCAAATGATTTAGTAATTGGTGTCTTCTTGGGAGGGAAATACATAAGATTTCCAACTCCATATATATTACTCATCACAATTAAAGTCACTCGCTATAAGAAGCCACTATCTATATGTATCATACTAATTATTTTGTGCTTTTTACTAAGGTAATGGGGTACTGCTGCCAGTGGGCAAATCCCAATCATACATTATATCACACTGCCTAGCAATTTTGATGAAAACTACAGGTGGAGACAGATTATAATGGGAACATCTAATTGAAATTCATCTCCACTTTGCNTCAGATGGAAGACATGCTGCTTGAGCCCTCAAACATATTCAATTTCATTCAAATTGGATGCAGATTTTTCAGGCAACACTCAATTCAAAAGCTATATTTCAAAGGGTCCTGGAAAAGAGACACAGGACAATCATAAATGGCGACCGCTTGGGTTTCTCAGAGCTGGTGCTGTCTAAAACAGGAAGAAGAATCTCCCATTAAAGGTCATTACTACTGGCCTTCCACTGGCAGTTATCAACTCCAGTTCTTCATAATGGCCATGAGGAGCACTGTGAAGGCAGAACTTTCTNAAACACTATGATTGGGTCCTTTCATTGGCTTGTGGGCATTTTCTATGCTTTTCTGTGTCTCAATTCCAAAACCATGTCCAAGAGCAGAAGATGAAGAATTTTCAGGCAGACACTGTGTAGGNAGCTGTTCCCTTCCTGAGCCACCAATTTTTATGAAAACACTCATGCATAGCATACATACATGCATTCTCGCATATACTAGGCAATATTCATGCATATAGGTGCCTACATTAAATGTTGCATGTATGTAATTGTGTACAAATATGTACATTATCTTGATTCACTGCTGATAAAGTTCATAAAAAATGTTTTAAAAATCCAAATACTCAATAAATTTCCCTAAATTGGAAATTATCTACAACCGTATTGTGGCTTCAATGAGGAGATCATACCTAGCATGTGCAAGGCTCTGAGTTCAAAACACATAACATGTGTACAAGATGCACACACACACATACACACATACATATACTTTGAAAGCATCAAGTGTTTAATTAATTTTGCTAGGCAATAGAAAATAGAATTAATTCAATCTTACACCATTCTTTTCATTGATTCGAACAATGAGCAGTGAGCACTGACCATGTGTCAAGTATTAAGATAAAACAGATACCAGAGACATGGCAACATGTGCAACAAAACAGCCTTAGCCTTCAGAAAATTTCTCTCCCTAGTAAGAGACAAAGGTGTAAATGTGTCAGATACTTGCTATGTGCTATGTGGGAAAGGGGAATGCAGAGCAAAAAGACTGATGGTAGCTGATTAACATATATTAATCATGGAAAGCTTCTCATGGGGTCATATTTTAACAAGAATCTGAATGAAATGAGACAGCTGGAGATGGACCTGGGGGAAGAGCATTCTAGGCAGAGGGAATGGAGCGCATGAAGTCATAGAAGAGCAGAGCTATGCTGAGAAGGAGGCAACTGAAAGATGAGGCTAGAGAGAGCAAGGTGCAACCTAGTATTCTGCCTTCATCACCCTGGCATGTTCTCAGTCAGATGGGAGACCCTAAGCGGAGGAGCAACATGATTTNATCAGGCTCTGCATAGGGATTTCTCTGGCTGATGTGTAGAAGAGATGCAGCGGTGAACAGAGAGAAGCAAACACAGTGATTATGAGGCAACAACTTTAAACCAAGAGTGGGATGGTGGTACCCTGCCCAGAGAACTGCAGGGAAGGCAGTGGGAAGGCATCTGAAGCAGGATGTATTCTGAAGCTACCGATGACAGTGGAAGTTGTTAAGAGATCTATGTTGAGTGTGAAAAAGTAATCGCTCCAACTCCACTGGTTCTGCCCAAACAACTGGAAAAAAACAAGTTAGATGTGAAAAACCTGGGATGACGTAAGTGTCAAAGATGATAGTGATAAATAAATGTGATACACTCTTTTGAGTGAGAAATGATCAAAATCAAATGTCTGTCCTCTCGGGCAAGATAAAAATATTAGCTGTGCATAGCTATATATGTAGCAATTTCCAGGCCAGCCAGGGCTACATAATGAGACCCAGTCTCCAAACAAAACAAAAATAAGGAATCAGAATACAAGCCTAGGCATTTCTGGACTAAAGCATGACTTTTTAGCTGCCAGAAAATCTTTCTTTTTAGGGGACAGTGTGGTTATGGATTAGTGATCAAAGTCTAATTTTCTTTATTTGAGTATGTTTTGTTATCAACTGCATTAAGGAAAAACTTAATAATCTCTTCCTTCATCATTTGTTCCCCACTGAAGAATTCCATGTGTCTGCAAATTCCGTATCTTTCCTTAGCTCAGACAGACACATTCAAACTCGCCACACTCTGTATTTTTTCCTGTTTGGTTACATATTGTTGCATACGTATGTGCACTTGTGTATCCACACATCCCCACTTGCACATGTTCTCTCTGTGTGTACGTGCATGTGTGTGCATCAGTCCTACCTGTATCAAAATGTTTCTCTTAGCTAGAATGGGAAGAGATCCCTACCTCATGGAAATCATATCAATTGAAATGTTTAACTATCAAACCAAATACTTTCAAAAGGTTGTAAAAGCCTCAAGAAATTCAACATGATAATGTACTGTGGAGACTTTAGAATGGAGGTGTCTACTATACATGAAATAATTGCAAAAGCCTCTATGAGGATATTTTAGAATATGTTTAGTTAAGAGGTAAGTGAAGATGAAAGCACATCTTTGGAAGGGTTGAGAGACTAAAATTGCTTCTTCTTGATTGAACTTTGTGAAGGGCAAGGAGTCTGAAAACCCTTATGAATGAATGCCTTAAAGACAGAAGGAGTATGATATAAAAGTGAAGACATATGGAGTATGAAATACAGAGACATAGTCAATAATAATGCCTTGAACAACTCCAAGCAAAAAGCAAGTTAGGCTAATGTACATTTTCTTTTGTCTGTTTTGTCACAAACATTTTATAAGCACAAACACACGTACTTAGTTCTTAAACACACTCAGAAAATTGGTTCCACTGAAGCATAAACGGGCAGATGTGTTTTGGCCCAAATCCAAAAGCATCCCCAATTTCCTCAAACTCTTCCGGGAATCTACCTGGTCANGGGTGTAGCCTCTTCTNTGAGGGATTGGGAACTTATTCTAAGGGGAAAGAAAACCTGTAAGAAAATGTTACCATGGTCACTATTGTTTTGCTTTCTATATACTGTGACCTGACCTAAATCACAGTGTGATTAGCACTTGGTTTTCCATGTGGGAATTAGGTGTGAGACTAGCTCATACTCACTGACAACATGCCAGACACTAAGTGTTTTGCCTGAATTCTCATTTACTCATCACAACATATCCATGACAGAGGAACTATGATCCTTCCCATTCCTCTGAAAAAAGGGACTATACACAGAGAAGTTGAATAGTAAGCCTAAAGTCACACTGTAAGTGATACTCAGAATTCAGACTCCAGTGATGTTCCACCATTCTCCCTTCTACCAACCATGCAAACTTCCTACTGTGAGACCCAGAGCTCAGTTGTCTCTCCCAAGCACAAGCAGATGATTTGGTAAATGGCTGATAATGGGAAACTAAGTCTGAACTGTCAATATCCACCAGGAAGACTTTTCTACAAGGGGAGGGAGCTAAAGCCTGAAAAAGGCTACAGGTGGCCTCCAAGGACTTCGTAAATATTTTCATACAGATTCTATCAGTGACCTCATTTAAGATGGTTCAAATCTTTATTCCTAATGTACCATCACTCAAATCAATCCAATCCTTCTGATGTGGAGTTACAATTATGAATGGCCATTAAATATATGCTTTAAATACATTGAAAAAATCCTTCAGAAACATCAAAACAAAACCAGCTCACTGCACTCTTCAAGGATGCATAAGCAATGTGGTTTCTCTAAAGAGAGGTCTTGAAAACTGCCAACATGAAGCCCATATTGAGTACAAATGTAAGCACTGCCCTAGACAATATAAATTCATGTACAAAATGATAGAGCCATAATTACCTAGAAAGAAGGAATAATCTATCCTCCAGACATAAAGTTAAATTTAAAGTTGAAATCCAAGCAGACAGTCACAATCTAAAATGCATCCTTGTATCCTATGCCAGAGACAGAATATGAACTAATGAACTGTGGACACATGCAGAATTGTAATTGTATAAGATGTCAGCATTGCTCCTTGAGAGTTTATAGTTTTTCTAGTGAAACTTTACAGACTACTTCACACTTGGAATAGAGGCCTATATGTAGAACAGAAGAGCTGTCATCTTCAAATTGACACTAAAATTTGTAACCAGAAAATGTGATCTACACTGTCTTAGTTAGGGTTTCTATTGTTGTGAAAAGACACCACGACCACAGCAACTCTTATAAAGAAAACATTTAATTGGGGTGAGTTGCTTATAGTTTCAGAGGTTCAGTCCATTATTCCCATCGTAGGGAGCATGGTGGTATGCAGGCAGACATGGTGGTAGCTACATCTTGATACACAGGCCACAGGAAGTTGACTGACAGTCACACTAAGGGAAGCTTGAGCTCTAAAAGAGACCTCAAAGCTTGCCCCCACAGTGACACACTTCCTCCAACAACATCATATCCACTCCAACAAAGCCACACCTCCTAATAGTGCCACTCCCTGTGAGATTGTGGAGGTCAATTACATTCAAACTACGCATACCCCAACANANGTAAGACATTTCTCACTTGCTCCTTCAGTCTTGCTCTTAAGCTTTGCTCCTTTTGAGTATCTGAGAAGTCTTGACTGTGATGGATTTCTTCAACCAGGAACCCTGGACCTGTAAATTTGCCCAACAAAAATCAGCAAGAAATTGGAATCAAGCAAGATCCTCAAGAGCAGGAGATTGGAGATAGGTTGGGGCATTGGTTTCTCCATTCCTTTCATTGTGACCTGCAGAATGATGGTGGCAGTGCATGGCTCCTGTACTGGGGCCTTTTTTTATACCTATACATTTCATGAGGTACTTACTGGTAATTCCNTCTTCTCCTTGGACCTGTTTCTGACTGCTGCTAGTCAGTGCCTCACCAAATGTGAATAGTTCATCTAAAACTTGTGAACACTTTGTAAACAAACTTATCTGTTACATTTGTTGCTATGACAACATATCAGACAAATGCAGCCTAAGGGTGGAGCATTTATTTCAGCTCACAATTTGGGAGCACAGATCAGCACTGAGAGAGAAGTATGGCAAGGGGAGAATGAAGCAGTTGGCCCCACTATGTCCAGAGCCAGGGAGCAGGGAGATGAATGATGCTCAGCAGGCTTTATCCTTTTTATTCAGTCAGCCTGGGAAAGGATACTGGTCACATTCAGTGTGTANCTTCCTTCTTCAATTAACCTTTCTGAGAACACATTCAGAAGTGTGTTTTCTTGATGATCCTAAATCAAATCCAGTTGAGAATGAAATTCACCATCTCATAAATTGTGCAAGCCCCTATTAAAACTTCCTCAATGGTGTGCCAGCTGAAGCTCAGTGGTAGGGTGTTTGTCTTGAATGAGAGGCTTTGGGTTCCATACCAGTGTTACCCAAAAGAAATTCTCAACAGCTCTATTGAGTTTATTTTCTGTTTCCTGTTTGCCAGCTTATTCACGGTAATACCCAACTTCCTTCATAACCATCATGGAATTCTTCAGAAACATGATTTCCAGATCCTATCCAAGGCCTGATGACTCTGCATCTCTATGCAGCGAACTAAGAAATCTAAAACTAACAAACAACCCAGGTGGTTGTGATACAGCCAGCCTGGCAGTCACCCCCAGACGGGCATTTGGGAGCCTCCCCTCTACAAACCCCCATCACATCAAACCAAAGAAAGCATTGGAAAACAAACACAACTCCAGCTCCACCTCCCTGTCATAACAGAGCAGTGCTTAGAAAGCAGTGGGTCCCCCACGGGGGATCTCCAAAGTGAAGAAAAACAAGCATAAGGTCTGCCGTGGGAAGAACTGCTCCTGAGCACATGAAGCAAATATTCAACTACCTCTTTCACATTTGATTAGATCTTCAACTNAAAATTACTTTGCAGCCATTTTACAGGAAGCAAAATCCATTTCTACCTCCATCTGGTGCCAAAATTAACAAACTGAAAAACGCCAACCAGCTCAGGCCTGCCCAACTTTAGCTTAGAATGGGCACTAGAGCACCCAGTATCTTTCAGCGTTGGGAGGACAAGGCTTGTTTATTCCTGAACACCAGAGGCCTTGGGTAGGACCTGCAGATAAATAGAATCNAGTGCTCAACCTGCTCCAGTCTCTGAGGGTCCACTCTCCATTCACAAGCTGAAGGCATCAGGAGATGGGCTAAGCTGACCATCTGTTCTTCTCTCCGATAATATGTAATTAAGTAATTTATTTATTCAGCACTTGAATCTCCTCCTCTCTCCTCCCATTAGTCAGGGATGATTATGCCAGACCCAGCTGTAGTTAACATATTGCACACTCAGGCAAGCACTGTGCTACAAAGCACTCTGCTAGCCTCCTGGCTATGGCCACCTCTCAGACCCAACCATAGGAGTGCCGGCATGAGGCTTGCCGCTCCACTGGCTCTTCTTTCTTCCCCAACGATTAGGCAGCATTCTCCTGCTGTGCATTAAACCATTTACTCTGTGCATTTCATTCATTTGTTCAAAGATTAATTTACCCACATCCTCTGATCACTTCCACCAGGCCAGCTGACTGGCTGGGCAGCACTGATGGATTTTTCCCATCTGGTGAATTTTGTCTATGATATAAACAAACACAAATGTACACAGAGTCTGACGTACAACTACAGAGCAATGGGATTGATTCCATAAGCCTCCGGCAAAACATGGAATTGAAACTATGATTGCATATAGCATATGCGATGTTTAACGTATTACACGTAATGTTTTGCACATCACATCTGTTATTGTGGCCAGCCCAGCAAATATTTTTCTTTTTTCTGACAATGGCATCTTTAATGTTTGAAAGGAAAACCATCACATCCCTCACTCTGTGCCCCTGCAGTTTAAATGGGACTAGTGTGATCTAGTGGAGAATTTTTACTCTTGGTCATTCCAGGGACTCTGCACTGCAGAAACTAGAGGCTCTTTCCTCTGTGGTTTTAAGGAGACAGCACTATATCCAGGATCTGCTGGTGAATTCTTTGCCTTCTAAGCATTAGCTTGCTGAGTGAGAGAACAGGTAATGACTGGCAGGTGGAGATTGTATTCTGAGAACCAAAGATCCTGATGAAGGGACAGCTATTCTCAGTCTTCCTGTTTTGTGAACTAGTAAATCTCTGTGCAAGCCACTCAGTTTTGGGTTTGTTGTTTTTGTTGTTGTTGTTGTTTTGTTTGTTTGTCTGTTTTGACATTTGGAAATATAACAAAAATTAAGGTTTATTTTATTTTGAATTGTATGTTTGACTGCTGCTGTCAACAGAGGCTACAAGAGGGCATTGTATTCCCCAGAGCTGGCACTACAGGCACTTATGAGCTGCCTAACATGGATGCTGGAAACTGAACCTGGGTCCTCTGCAAAAGCAGCATGTACTCTTAACCACTGAACCATCCCTCCAGGCTTGGAAACGTAGACATTTTTTATTAATGTCCTTTCCATGTATTAAATGTGTGAAGTCATTCATTGGAACACCTCAATAGTCATTCAAGCTTGGATTGAGATAGACTCCCTGGAGTTTGGAACATGCTTATAGATAGATCCATCAGCCATGTGGAATGTAAACAAATGTAAAGTAAACTACAAAAGAAAATCAGAACAATCATTCCAAGACCACAGATTCCTGAGACTAGGAAAGAGAAGCAAAGGTTGTTATAGCCATGACATTACTTCTCCAACAGCAATGTGAAATATTGTAGCCATAGCAGATACTAGTGCCACCTATGAAAGTCACTACGATCAAATGAGTAATAGATCCAAAAAGACAGCCACATCCTTAGATAAAAAAAAGAAATAAAGAAATTAAAGTGCATACCCAGTACCCTACGGTTATGGATCGTGAGAGGTGGAAATTGTCCTCCATTATAAAGAAGAGGCCGAAAACAAATAGCAAGTTATATAAAAGGGAGAGTTAACTACGGATAGGGAAGAAAAAGCCTTTAACCACAAAAGCAGAGAACAGAGCGATACAGCCACAATCCAAGAGAGACCAGTGGTCACCAAAAGTTGTAAGAAGCCAGAAACAGACTCCCCTGAAAACCTTCATACAAAACACCCCTGCTGACACCTTGATTTGGAACCCCAGAAACTATCATCAGATACCCCCAGTCCTCTAAAACTGAGAGAGCAGATTTCTCTTGTTTTAAACTACCAAGCTTCTAAGTAGTTTGTTGTAATGTGTGATAGCAAGATCCAGGCTAGCCTCATCTTGTCTGCCAATCATCCCAAGGAAGGAAAAACAAACTGAACTTGGGGTGTGCACAGGGGATAGCAGCACTGAAACTAGAAGTTAAAAGGCTGAATTATTTTTTATTAAGATTAACAAAATTGACAAGACAGATAAAAAAGAGATAAAAAAGAAAAAGACAGAAATAAAAAGCTCAGATGACTGCAATTAGCAGTTAAAGAGGAATATTACTAATAGCATGATAGACAGAAAAGTACTATGAGCACACTATGAATACTTGCTGGAAAGTTAAAGGAACTATATGAAAAGGAGAAATATCCAGAAAAGCATAAGCTACCAACGCTGCTTTAAGAATAAACAGAAGGACTGGAGAGGTGGCTCAGTGCTAAGAGCAGGTGCTGGTTTTGCAGAGGGTCTGAGTTCAGTTCATAGCACCCATATCAGGCGGCCCACAACCATGTCTAGCCCCAGAGAATTCAACATCCTCTTCTGGCTTCCCACTTTCACACACACACACAAGAACACACATGCAGGACACCATATACATAAATAAATAAATCTTTTTTTNAAAAAATGTACTTTAAACTGAGTCTTAAAACATACTTGAACAACTAGTGTTTCTGCCAAGANGAAGTTATTTCAATACACAAAATTCAACATATTAGTACTCACAATAATAATGAAACAAACTATGATAATGATATAGCCATTTGTAGGTACATAGAAACAGTTGACAAAGTCTACCATTGTCAGGGTGTGGAGAGGGTGAGACAGGGTCTCTCTATGTAGCCCTGGCTGTCCTGGAACTTCTTCTATAGAACAGGCTGGCCTTGAGATCTATCTGCCTCTGATTCCTGAGTGCTGGGATGAGGGATTAAAGAGGTTGCTACCACACCTGGCTAATTCAACCATTCTTTCATGTTGATTAACAACCTGCAAATCAAAGGGAACTTCATCACCATAATAAAATCACACACAAAAAACAAAATACTATCATATTTAATGTTGAAACACTTCATTATTTCTTGTAATCAGAAATATGGAGAGAATGTCCACTCTCATTGCTTCCTTCTACATTGTACTGGAGATTCTAGCTAAGTTTCAGCAAGAAACATATAAGGCATCTAGGTAAGAAAGCAAAAATTCAAAAATTGTATCTGTTCTCAAGCCAGGAATCATGGTACATGGCTTTAATCCCAGCACTCAGGAGAGACAGGCATATCTCTGAGAGTTTGAGGCCAGCCTGGTCTACATAGTGAATTCCAGAACAGGTAGAGCTATACAATGAGACTCTGTCTCAAAAAAAAATTATATAGGTTCCCAGATAAAATAATCAACTCAAAAATCTTAAGGAATTTACTAAAGACTATGTGATAAAATAAATGAGCTAGATAAGTCTGTAAGATGCCAAATACACACACACACACACACACACACACTCACACACACACGTACACACACACACACTCACGCACATACGCACACGTACACACACACACTCACGCACACACACACGTACACACACACACACTCATGCACACACACACGTACACACACACACAAAGACAATTTTACTTATATACCCCAGGAATTAAAACTGCAAAAGCCAGCTGGAGAGACAGTTCTGTAGTTAAGAGCACTGGCTGCCTCTCCAGGGGTTTTGATTCCCATAATCCATATGATTCTCACAACCATCTGTAGCTCCAGATCCTGGGGACCCAACACCTTTTTCTGGTCTCCTTGGGCATTACACACACATGGTACACAGATGTATATATAGACAAGAGACCCATACACATAAAATAAAAATAATTTTAAATTTTAATTTAAAAAAGAATATTAGAAAAGTACAAAAAAATTAAGAAAACAATTCAATATACAATACAGTATACAGAATAAAATGTTTGCAGCTAACAGAATTGTAAGCTTCATTAACTGAAAATGATGAAATATTATTGAGAATTAAGGAAGATGTAATTAATTAAAGGACATTCATATCGATCAATTCAGATATAACAATATATCTGATTATGATATTAAATATTAAATATCATAATCATAATCATAAATATCTGTTATGATATTAAATCCCAAAACTGTATCTATAAATTCAACATATTCCCTATGATTGTGTAAGCCTCATCTTTAATTTTTTTATTTTTGATAATGTCATACATATATATACTGAACTAGAGTAATTTTACCCCCATTACCTTCTATCATCCCCCTACCTCTCCCTCTGATACCTTTCTATTTCCTAACAAGTTTTTATTTTACTTTCACATCTTTTTGTGTTTTGGATCCACTCAGTTTACCTACGGTTGTCTGTGCAAATATAAATAGGAGGTTATTTGTTGAAGGCTGGACAATTTCAGTGACTCTGCCACTGAAGAAAGTGACAGCCTTTCCCCAACACAATTCACAGTCAACAAATGGGGGAGTGTGGTTGATATATTGTGCACAGTAATAAACTTATCTGGGGTCAGAGAACAGAACAGCCACTAGATTAGACATAGAAACCAGACAGTAGTGACACACACCCTTAATCCTATCACTTGGGAGGCAGAGATCCATCTGGATCTCTGTGTTCAAGGCCACACTGGGAACAGAGCCAGGTGTGGTGGCACACATCTTTAATCTCAGCACTAGGAAGGAAGTGATGTCTGGGCAGAGAAAGGTATACATGCCTTTAATCCCAGGAAATGATGGCAGGAAGTAAAAAGGTATATAAGGTGTGAGGACCAGGAACTAGAGGCTTTTAAGCAGTTCAGCTGAGATCCATTCCGGTGAAAATTCAGAGGCTTTCACTCTGAGAAAACTAGAACAGCTCAGGAGTTCGCGAGGTAAGGTTGGCTGTGGCTTGTTCTGTCTCTCTAATCTTTCAGCAATCACCCCAATATCTGACTCTGGGTTTTATATTAATAAGGCCCTTTAGCAGTTTGTGTTACAGGGGAGGCCTCCTGAGCCCTTCCCTTCCTGTGATGAAATGTTGATGGACTTGTTGTGGGTCTTGTGAAGGTAACCACAGCT
>LZPO01117477.1:53149-67961 GCA_001675575.1 Neotoma lepida
GTGTGTGTGTGTGTGTGTGTGTGTGTGTGTGTGTGTGTGTGTGAAATAGAACTGACAGTCCAGAAGTTAGTCTTTAATGTCTCATTGATGATTTTCTATAAAGATGCTAAGACAATTCAGTATGAAAGAAAAGACCTATAAACGAATGATGTTGGAACAACTGGAATCTAGATGCATAACAATAAAGTTGGACTCTACCTCAGATCATATTCAAAAACCCCAAAGGAATCAAAGATCTAAGTATAAGAACTAAATTGTAAACTCTTAAATGAGCATATAGATTTGCGACGAATGACTTTGGACTAGGCAACAGTTTCTTGAGTAAGACACCAAACAAAAGTAAGAATAAGAAAACATTTGAATCACATATCAATAATGAAGTTTTTGTATTTCAAAGACACACAATCATTTAAAAAGTAAAAAACAAATCCATGGGATTAGAGAATATTTGCAAATCATAAATCTGTTAAACATTTTTATACATAATATGAAAGAAAAACACACACAAAAGAAAACCTTCTTATAATCCAATTTCTCCAAAAAAATAAATGGCAAGCAAAAAGAAAATCTCTCATCAAGGAGAGATTTTCATCTAGGAAATGAAAACCAAAGCACAATGAGAGACTAATCCACTAGGGTGGCCATAATAAAAGGGATAATAAGAATTGATAAGGACCTAAAGAAATGCTTGTGGGGTTACACAAATGAGAGGCTGCTAATTTATACACCAATTATCCAGTTTCCCAAGAAATTAAATATGGTTATTCACACCTGCAATCCATGTAGTCAGAGGCTAAAGTAGTTGGATCACAAGTTGGAAGACAGCCAAGTTCAAGACCAGCCACAGATACATAGTAAGGCTCTATATTAAAAAATTAAATATGGAGTTGTTATATGACTTCATAATTGTACTTAAACCCAAGGTCAATGAAAATATATCTATATATAATAGAAAACATCTACATATATAGTAGATCTCTATAGATATATTTATATTATTGCCACATGTAACAAACAAAAATTACAGTAATGTCTATGTCATTGTTAATCATAATAGACAAAAAATGTAAACAGTCTAATTTCCATTAACAAAAAAATGGAAAAACACATCATGTGTAATAGATAACATGCAATGGAATACTCCTCATCCTCAACCATATAAAAGTGAAGTACTGACACACGCTATAAAATGAATGGACCTTGAAAATGTTATGCTAAGTTTAAAAGTCTGTCACGAGACCCATGTATATTATGATTCCATGTGTATGAAATATCCAGATGATGAAAATTCATAATAGAGAGTAGCCTATTGGCTGTCAGGAGAAGGGTGAGAAGCAGGGAATGGAGTGTGACTGCTCATGAATATGGATTTTCTTATGGACTATGAGAGTGGTGATGGTTGCATAAATTTGTGAATAAACTTAAAGCCAATGAACTGTACACTTTAAAAGGATAAAATTTATAGTGTAAATTACATCTCAATAAATGCATTAATAAGAAAAAGTATAACCTAGCCCCACATCACCACCTTTTTCTCTGCTTACCCAATAAATCCCTTTAACATGGAGTACGGATAAATGTCAAGAAAAGAGACAAAAGGGAGAGAGCTTTCAAAAGGTATGAAGGCAAAGGAAGTGCAAATAAACATTCCAAGATAAGAAAATCACAGGAATAGTTCATAAGGGAATAACATTTGAATAAGATTAGAGAATGGCAGAGACAGATGAAGAAGGCATCATCTAAACCACCATTATTACTCAAGAAAACCCCAGGCCTGCAGGATGAAGTCAGTTTTAATGTCATATTATTTTATTAGCAAAATTGAGCCGAGCAGTGGTGGTGCATTCCTTTAATCTTAGCACTCCACTTGGGAGGCAAAGGCAGGTGGATATCTAAGTTCAAGGCCAGCCTGATCTACAGAGCCAGTTCCAGGACAGCCAGGGCCACACAGAGAAACCCTGTCTTGGAAAACCAAAAAGAAAAAATAAAAATTGTTTAAAATAAATGTACTCCAAAATGCATCAATGTGATTTCTAAAGAACAGTAAATGGGAAATAGGTATTTTGTAAGTTTTGTGGGGTGATAAAAATAGAAGATAAATCCAAAAGATTGGCAATCAGAGTAGATGACTAGTTCTACACAATCCTAGAATCTAAAAGACAGTTGGATCCAGCACTTTAAAATTCTCAAGGCAAATCATCACTGGGTACTTTTTAATTTAATGTACAAGATTGGACATGAATTCAATTATGAGATCTGAATATATTTCTCTCCCATGTACTCTTGCACAAGACAATTCCAGCACATGTCCCCTCCAAATGAGGCAGTATAGACAGAACAAATTAAGGGGTAGTAGTGAGACCAGAGATTAAAGAACTCACTGAATCATCGTAGAGGTGGGCACAGAGGACAGCATGCAGTGGAGACAGAGGAGGACTGACCAAGGTTACAGAAGGTCAGATGCCCCCAGGGAAGATTTCCTTATAAAGATTTGACACACAAACTATCCAGTGCATCTAAACACACTGGAAAAAAAAACCAAGATAATTTGTGAAAGGCATAGGGTTGAAGTAATATATACATTAAAAAAAATGAGGAACACAACAAATAGATAGATAGATAGATAGATAGATAGATAGATAGATAGATAGATAGATAGATAGATCTCTAATCACTATTAACTCTGGCGGCAGAAGAGTAGACTCTAAGAAAATGAACGAAGTATAGTTCGCTTTGTGGTGTAAATAAGAATGGTGCTTATGGAGTAGACAGTTAGAGGAACACTCATCTGACACACTTCTGCTGCCTAGCAGGAAAACTAGGAAGATGGTTGCTTAGGGGTAGGGACTGGAGTGAAACGAAGCCCTTTGCCATCTACAATTGAAACTGCATAGATTACTCTCACAGTTGCAGAATGATGTCATAATAAAAAACATTCGATAGTAACTTCCAAAGTAATAGGTTCAAGATCATCTACAGCCGCTCCTCTGGCCGGGCAAAATTGAAAGGGGAGTGGAGAGACAGCAAGGCAAGAGTGAGAGGAAAGGATAAAAAAAATACAAGATATCACTTTTAATTACTTTTTAACAATTTCTTAATTGATTCTTTGGGAATTTTACATCATGCACCCTAATTCCTCTCACCTCCCAGTGCTCCCATATCCTCCACTCACCCCCACAGAAAGCCCCTCCCAAGAAAATTTTAAAAAATCAAAGCAAACAAACAAAAACAAGAACAAAAAGAAAAAAACTCTCCACTTCTCCATCTTTCCCTCCACTTCAACAACTCTTCATTAGTCCTGGTGGTATTGGGAGTGGTGTGTCACATAGTATATACCCTTTTGTCTAATCAGCTTTACTAGTAAATGTTCATTGCAATGAGGCACTGGTCTGGTTCAAGGCCTCCGGTTTCTGGTACACCAACATCACTAGACCCTCGCCGAAACTCCTCTGGGATAAGATACCACTTTTTAAAAACAGGGAAATCTGAAAATTCAAGAGACAGGAAGAATCCTTGCAGAAGAAAATATAGGCATGCTTGAAATGTATGAAATGTCCTATCAGACATACCTTTTAGAGAATAGACAACTGAGTGTTAGCAGTGTCTTGGAAAACATTGTTTTCTTACATGGAACTCATGGAGGCTCCATCCAAGCTATCTTACAGAGAGGATATCAAATTTCTAGACATCACATCCCTACACAATGCTGCTTTGTGAAGTAAACATTAGGGAAAGACAATGAAGTAAAAGGAGTCTCTGCAGATGCAAACACGGAGGAATGAAGTGGAGAGAGATTGCTCTGATCATCCTATTCTATATCAAAAGAGAGACTGGAACTCTGGGAAGCAGTGAAGGAGACAACTCTCCAGTCTGATGACACGAGTCCAGACAACAATAAACAGAAAGGACCAAACCCAAAAGACCATCCTGGCTGCCTCCGACATTAGCAGCATCTGTCCACTCACAGCGGACAAGGAGCAATTAATACGAAATAATCCATGACTATAGGTCATGTCTTTTGTAAGTCCCTGTGTGGGAATAAACGCACTGGTGTAAAACATCCAGAAAATACCTTATAGTTTAGGACAGTGTTCAGTTGACAACCAAGGAAATGTGTGTGCTGCTGTCCTGAAGTTTGAGGACATCTGACCATATAGGATACGGAAGCTATTAAGTATCTTCATTCAGCATCCTTATCCAGTAGCTAGGGAACAACTCCTTATCAGAAAATCATCCATAAACATTTTCAATACAAATAAAACTAGTAATTACATTTTCTTTCTACAATCTTGACAGGCAGTGTTTTCCCTCAGTAAGAGTTATGCCTGCTTATCTGCAATTCTTGACAATTATCCTTAATGTAACAGGTAAGAAGATTTCACACTGGGACCCAAACTTTGCCACAGAACTATTTTAATTTTCACAGCATTATTATTAAATGGCTATGACACAAAAATCAAAAATAAGATTTTGTAACGCCACAAAATGTCTGAAGTTACAAGTTCTTTAGTTAAGAAATGCGGAATTAGCTAGCACTGCTGAGAGGTGTCCACTTAGGAGGCCACCTGCAGAGCTCGCCTTCAGTCTTGCCTCCTGGGCTTCTTAGGTTTCCCAGCCACTCGGGCATCTAGAACTCAAGCCCTAATTACAGGTAGAGTCCAGCCAGAGGAAACCATTCTCAGGCCAGATAGACTTGAGAAAGACAACTCACCTCATAAAATTTTGGGCAACCTTGAAAGAGACAGCCCCTTCTTTGNATCCACATAGGCCACCATCCCCTTCCCTGTACATGAACTTAAGCCACCTTTCCTCTTTTGTGTTTTATATTTCCATTGCTATAAAGACAAACTCTTTTTAAGTTTAAAAAAAAATGGAGACAAAATAGGAATACTTCTGTTTCTCAACAGGAAATTAGGAAAATGCACGTGCATCATGATTCATTAATTTTTGAACAATTCAGACATTTGACATATTCAAACACTTAATGTACTTCTGAGTGACCATGTGCATGTGATACACAGGACAGAGAAAGAGACAACACTAGAAGCCTAACTTTTTTATTTTTAATTTTGTTTTTCATTTTACGTACCAACCACTGTTTCCCCTCTCTCCCCTTCTCCCATTCTCCCACATACATCCCCCCTTCCACCCCACATTCACTCCTCATAGGGGTTAAGGCCTCCCTTGGGTAGTCAACACAGGCTGGCATACCAAGTTGGAGCAGGACTAAGCCTCTCCCCGCTGCATCAAGGCTGAGTAAGACAACCCACCATAGTCAATGAGCTCTAAAAAGCCAATTCATGTACCTGGGATAGGTCCTGGTCCCACTGCCAGGGGCCCCACAAACAGATCAAGCCACNCAACTGTCATCCACGTTCAGAGGGCCTAGTTCNGTCCCATCCAGGCTCCGCAGCTGTCAGTCCAGAGTCTGTGAGTCAGCTTACTCTGTGGTTTTTCCCATCATGACCTTGACACCTCCTCCCCTTGCTCCTATAGTCCNTCCTCCCTCTCTTCAACTGGACTCCAGGAGCTCCGCCAAGTGTTNGGCTGTGGGAACCCCATCTTTAAAGAGTAGAGAAGCTGAAAGAGAGGAGAACTGTCAAACAAGAGTAGCACNGTAGAGGGACCATGAAACGGGTGAGTGAACTAAGGTCATAGATGCTTTGGCAAGCATCACTGAGGCTGTTGTGCATAAATCTCCATAGTACCTTTCTTTCCTCCTCCCTTCCATCTACATTGATGTATGGTAGCNGGACAGAAGTTTAAGTGAGGGCTTCATTTACAGCTGCTGAAAGAGCACACCAGGCCCCACAGATGCCCTAGCTGCACATTCAGAGAGAATGAGTGGCCACTACTGCTGTGTTCAGAGGGGGCATCACAGCCTGCTGTGCAATAACATCTAAAAGACTGCACTTCAGTTCTGTGTATATGTTGGGCAAGAGAGGGGAGGCCAATTTTTAAGAAGCATCTTATTTTTTTAGTGAGACTCACACTTCATCTCCAACACAAATGTGCTATTAGGTGACTCCAAAATAACTGATACAAATCTCTCCACTGAGCCAGTGGGAAATTCCAACCTTTATAAGTGCTAAACCAGCAACCTTTTAGAAAGCGATTTCTATCTTTTCTGAGCTGTTCCTGGGGAATTGCATATAAAGCATTCTGAAAACAAAAATACTTCCTTATTTTTCCAAGATCCACTCTGCAAGCTTTATACCAAGGCTACCCAGAACAGACATTGTCAGTGTTTTCAAAATAATATTCACAGTTAGAATGTTTTTCCAATATGACATTAGAAAACAAAATCAAAACAGTCTTTGAGGAGAATGAAAAAAAAATAAGAAAGCATCTCCTAATTTTTAGTCCCCATGAAATGTCTAAAGAAATCTATTTTTGCTACCGACATTCCTATCATTTAATAACTTGACAGTCTCTTTCTGAAGAATGTCTTTGGGAGATTTACATTTAGAAGAACTGGGCACAGTTTGATTGACCACACTCAGCTACAAAGTGGCATGTCCTGATTGATTTCAGACAGGCAGNGAAAACCATATGCTAAATGTTTCTGTCTTCTTCTGGGGGAGAATAGTAATTATTGCTCAAGTCCTGGGGGGGTTCAAATTGCTTAAGCACCCAAGACTCATTTTCTAGTTAAACCTTTGAGTCATTCCTCTGATGATTAATTCAGCTTTCCATCTGACTTGGAACAAGAAGTCAAGGGCAAAAATCTAAACTTAAATGCTTTGGGTTTCTATTTTGACAAAACTACCTAAACATAATGAGATATAAACAATGGAGGAAAGTAAGAATTTTTACATTAGAAATCTAAGAAAGAATATAATGAGAGAGTTAAGAATATTGGAGTATATTTCTCCTGTTTGTGAGCCATAATAGACTGAAGGCTAATGTCATTCCCCACCCCAAATTCACATGTCAAAGCCCTAACCTCACTGTGAAGGCAAAAATTTGTAGAAGTGTTCTTTGGAATGTAATTGAAATAACAGGTGAAGCTGTCATTCAGTGTCAGAGCACTTCCCAAGCATAGGTAAGACCCTGGGTTTGATCTCTAGTACTACACACAGAAAGAAAGAAAAAGAAAGAAAGAAAGAAAGAAAGAAAGAAAGAAAGAAAGAAAGAAAGAAAGAAAGAAAGAAAGGAAGGAAGGAAGGAAGGAAGGAAGGAAGGAAGGAAGGAAGGAAGGAAGGAAGGAAGGAAGGAATTAAGGAATTAAGTTGGATGAGGCCACATGGGTGGGACCTCATGATGACATTAACTATACGAATGAGAAGACCAGATCATCTCTTTCCTCCCCTGTCCTTTCTCCTGCTCCTCTCTTCCCTCATTCCGACTTTAACCTTCCTGCTGCTGTCACTCAAGGACAGCCATAATCCACCATTAGTTTGAACTAAGTCTTCTGATACCTGGAAACAAAATCTTTGAACAAGCCTCCTGGAAGAAGAGGCTAGCATCATTTCTGAGCTTCTCAGCAATTCACTGAGTCCACCCTGTGCTTGAATATGAAGCCCCCGATGTGTAGAAACCACAGCCATTTGGGAAAGAGAACGACCTTTCTCACTGAGTTCTCTGTTAAACAGTTCAGACGCAGTTAACGCTTCACAACTGCTGAGGACAAACAGACTGTGTGAAGCCAACCCTCAAGAACCATAAAGAATGTTACCCAGCCCCACGCTGTGAATTACTGTTGTTATAATCATTCCTAATCAATTTTAATCAGGAAACAACACATCCATTTAAATAAAATAAAAATAAGATCCCCAGGAAGAGAACCGAAGTCTGATTCCAAGAAAACCTGAAGATTTCGGCCTTTACAAAGAAAATCTAATCCTGCCAAAATTTAGCACATTCTACATTTAATTTTTCTCTGATTTATGACTAAATCCCCAGGGTACCAATGGTCCATAAAAAACCATTAACTCTGTGGAGGCAATTGTTAGTTTTTATAATAAAAAATGCATACTGCTTATACCATTATTGCTTAGGAAATTAAGGAACACAGCTTCTAATACCCTGTGCATGGAATACTGTAGCAACCCACTTAACTTGCAATAATAGAGTATTGACTGGGTACAGTGATATGTGAGACACAGTCGCAACCAGATTAAGCCACCATCACACTGTGCTAGATAGAGTGATAGAGTCTCTCTCACAACACATTCATTCCACCTCAGCCGGAGAATTCCAAACAGATTAGCTATGAAAAGACCTGAGAATCTCCACCTGCAAAATATATACTCTTTTCCTTTTGTTTTTGAAGTCCTGACTTAAATGCTTACTTATTTCTATTCCTATCTGAAAATAATCTTTAGAACTCAATAATACTATGACATTGACTTAAACTGTATCTGGATTAATAAGAGGCATTTCCAGGGCTAATCTCATGTTGACCCTTTAAGATAATCATCATTGTAAAAAGCTTGAGCTATAGCGTTTGCAGGTTTGGAAAGTATGACAGAACAAATCTAAGAGATTTTAAAAGATCTTTCAAGTGAGAGATGAGAGGGAGAAAGAGTTTATTGTACAGTGGCAGGACAAGATATAGAATCTCCTGGTCCCTGTTACTGCTCTTTAATGGACACTGCAACATTCAGCCAGAAGTATTTCCTTTGCTTCTGAAACTGAAGCCCATTATAGACAGGACTGGTGAAATAGCTCAGCCAGCTCTTCCAGAGGACCTGGGTTCGATTCCCAATATGCACATGATGGCTCACAAGTTTCTGCAAATCAAGTTCCAGGGGCTCCCANACCTTCTTCTGGCCTCTTTGGGAACCAAGCACATACGTAGTACACAAACTTATATGCAAGCAAAATACTCATATACATAATAAACTTTTTAATTAAAGGAATAACAGAGAAATTCTAAGTAGTTCTATCAGAAGAACCTAAAGACGAAAGAAGAAAAAATACCCTGAAAACATAACTAATTATAGACCAGAGGATGAAAAGTCTGTGTTAAGTGTAACTCCAGCAGAACAAATAAGCAGCACGTCCTTAAACCATTCCTTCTGATTCTGTATAATTGGTATTACTCCATTGATTTCAGCNTTATCCTCTGCCAATCATTATAAACATATAAATCTTTGGGATACTGTTGAAGGGTAACTCTTCATGAGTCTCAGAGTTCTACAAGTCTTTGGGGGTAGAGATATTTATACTTTCTGAGCTATCACCAAAAANGGGAAACAACCAACATTATTGAAGGGCAGAGATAGTGTCTCCTTCTGTAGCAAAGCGTAGACATTTTTTTCTAGCTAGTATGTGAAAGGTAACATCTCTCTCTGAGGCAAAGGTTGGGATTTTCTGAGCTTGAACTTCCTCAACTACAATGCAAATTCATTGCCTGTAAAATACTCACCAAAGCCTTTGAAGCCTCTGTGAGACTATGGGGGCAGGGGGAAGCAGTGNGAAGTTCATGCTACCCAGTGAGTCAGAAATGGTGAACTTCCTTGTCTCTGACATGGGAGTCTCAGGTCTTCTACCAACATACATGAAATTGTCACCAGATGACCTGTTAGCTTATAACTAAAATAAAATTTCAGCCTTCAAAGTTCTAGACATCATTCACCAGACATGGAAATAAACATACTTTATCTAACCAACTCTTCTCTCATAGGATGGAAAATTGCTTGACTCCTGAATTTCAATGGTTCTAAGTCAGAGGTACTTAAAATATTTCCCTGTCACACATGTTCCAAAACTAACATGTCGGCTACTGTTCCCACACAAAATTGCATGTTCTCCCTCTCTTTATCCCCAGAATCCTTTGAGCATCACCCATCAAACTATCCTGGGAATGCCAGTGGCCATGCCAAAACACGGTCTGTGGATAATGCTCTAAGCTTTTCCTCTTCAATTCAGTGCAGATCTTAACATGAAGGACCTAGAACTACTCTGCTAGGACAGAGTTCCCAAAGCTTCTTATATTAAATTTAAAAAAAAGCAGTGTTCCTCCTTGTAACACATTTTGTAACCAAATTTGTCCCTCCAATTCAAATTTAAGAGCCAAGTTCTCATGTTAAAGAATACAGTTTCTGGATTGTTTAGTAGTAAGAACTTATCCTTACTAAATTTACTAATTTACTTCATAAAACATCCCCTTAAATATCCTATTACAAAACCTTCTATTTTATAAGAATATCTGCCAACCAGAAACCATGAGCTAGCATGTTCTCTCTCTCTCTCTCTCTCTCTCTCTCTCTCTCTCTCCCACCTCCCTCTCTCTCACGCACACAGAAAACAAGTTGAATAAATACGTAGACAAAAACATAGTGGGGAAAAAAGATAAAAATAAATAGGATGTGCTTTAAAGGCATGGGGCAAATGCACATAGATACTGAACCAGCTCCTGGCAGAAAGGGCGAGGATGTCAAAGTTGCCATCAGCCTTGAAAGCTTCCATCTAAGGCAATAACTCTTTGCAAATGGTCCCCAGGCTTTGAAGCTGGTCACGCTTCTATCCAGGTGCCAAGGCCCATTTGTATATTCAAATACGCTAACCGGTAATTATGGAAATCAGTACGTGGAAAACATGGGTGGAATGGACTGATTGCTCAACACGAAGCAAACTAGAAACTGAATTTTGCCATCTCTCATTTTTCTGTTTTCCTCCTCTGAAAAAGAAGAAGACACAGACATGAGAGGGAACAAGGAAACCATCTGGGTCACAAAGGCTCCAAGTTTCACATTCAGGCCTGCCATCCAAGCGAGGATTTAGAAGCACTTCTCTTAAACCAATAACTGAGCGCTGCCTGCCAATTTCTCCCAGAACTTGGCTTTTCTTAGCAAGCCATTCCATTGCCTTTATCCTTTTTGTCCTTCATAATGAGAATAAGAGAAAATGATGAATTGTACATAGTCACCAGGGATATTATAGGGGTAATAGATGCAAAATGAATTGGATACAACACAAAGAGGGGTATGGTAGGCTTTTCAAGACACTGGAGCTTCTGAGAAAGGCATACAATTTATAAAACAAAAAATTAAGTAACATCTAGAAAGATTAATATATTGGCCCATAAAATAACAACGATTAAATGTTTTTAATAGCCTAGAAATTATTTAGCAGTCAANTGACAAATTCATAAACTATAGCCAGGACCAACTTATTAATTAAAAAGTAAAGGGAAATAACTATGTCAGTCCAAAGAAACAAACTAACATTTGATGCTGTGTTTCCTTGATTGGAGTTTCTCAGAGAGGTGCTGCCATCACCCAGTCCTCTGAATCATTTCTGCAACTATTAAGTTTGATCTAAAATTGTTCATTGGAATAATTCTGAGTAGGCGCCATCTGAGAAGAAAATTGTCCACTAGACACTTGATCCCGAAAGAGGAGTTTTGGGGGGNGGGGGACTGTCTTAATTTCATAAAACAGATTCTCAAGGCTGCATCAACTCCCTGAATGTGAAGGTAATTTAACTGGCTGAGAGTTCTCAGTGCTCTCGGGGACTGTATATATCTCATGGTCAACATCATGNGTTCAGTGGAGGCCAGCCACCAGGTAAGAGGCTTGAACCACACAGCTTCCAGAAGTCTATTAAAGCAAAGGGGGAAAGAATTTCAAATGTCCACAATTCTACCAAATCAAACACTCAAATTATCCAGAAGGATTGTGAGTCACGTTAGTTTTCTGCTGGAGAAAGCCACCTTGCATCCCAGTGAGCTAATGCCTTACTTGGCAATAAGGGTCTGGATCCATGGGCTGGGCATCCAGGTGACCCCCATTTCTGTGTAAATGCTTCAGCTGGTGCCAAGGGCTGCATGCAACTTGGAACTGGTAAGGAAGAGATTAAACTGAAGGCATAAACACCTGCCTCAAAGCCTGTGGGGAGCCCTAGCCATTCTGACAGGCCGTTGGTGGTAATTGTCCTGTCTCATCCAATAAACCGGCTATTCCAGCACTGAGAGGTTGATGTCTCCTGTCAGTTGACCGTAATTCCAATCACTTCCATCACACATATATGTTTTATTTGCATCACACCTGTACCACCACAGAGCAGAAGAGCCCAATTAAACTATGATTAGCACATATGCTGCCCAAATCTGACAAATGGCTGTTCTCAATGAAATCAAAGAACTGTATAGAGAAAGCCACATGACCACTTAGGTGTGGGAAGATGGGACACAATGACACTGAGAATATGAGACACACAAAAACGGACTAGAAAGAAATCGATTTCACTATATCCCATTGCTAGTGATAGGTCAGGAACACTGATAGTACGTGTTCAGAAAAGGGGGAATGTTTGTTTTAAATGCTCACTAGTAAATGGGGTAGCAAAGGGATAGATGGGATCATGTGGCTTGACTCAACTAAGTTTAGACTGCAAGGACATCTGGATCTTAGCATCTGGAAGAAACATCATCTAGGCTATTGAATCTCAAGCACAAGTACAGACAAGGTCATTGCAGTGATGTGTCATCTCAACTTGTCTCTGTGTCTATATTAGTTAGGATCATGCCAGCTGCTCTGAAAAATAAAACTGTTGTATACAGTAACATTCTTGGTAATCAGGCCACACTTCTCAGTGTGGACATTGAGGAGATAAGCAGAACCCTCTCATCTGTGGTTCTGTCATTTCTTAGGCTCCTGAATTCTTCTGTGTCCAGGTAACAGGGGAAGAGTGTATAAGAGCTATTGACTTCTAGTCATTGTGTCTTGGAGGAGGAAAGGGCTCAGAGACCACATCCCTCTGTGAGGCAGGTAATGTTGCAGGGGGCTGGAGAGACATTATTTACAGTGGTGTGGCTACAGGTAAGGTATCCATGCTTCTGTAAATAACCCCTCACCCATGCTTCTGTTGGCAACCCTAATGAAACTCAATGAGTCACTCATACACACACATACACACAAAGCCACATGAACTTAGAAGAGGGATGAGTACAGGAGAGGAATGGGATCGGNGAGCATGAGAGAGAAATAAGGGAGGGTAGTGGGGAATAAACATGATCAAAATACATCATATAAATGCTTTGAAATATCATAGTAAACCCTCCTATAATCAAATTTATTTTAAAAGAGAAAGAGTGGCTTCTTAAAATTCAGATCAAGGACATAATATCCCTTCGCCTTTCTAAGAATGGCGAGGCACATAGCCATACCCAGATGGAAAGAAAAGAATGAAATACTGAGTCTAGGTAGGCTATCCTGCCAAAGGTGACCTTACATTGTGGATATAATAACCTCAAATTTGGTAGATATTCTCTTCTACACTGACATAGTCTCTTGTATGAAAGTGGCTACCCAGGAGTGGTTCTGAGATGCCAATCATTTCAAATTTCACTTTCCTGTTAATGTAGATTATTATATCACATTGCCCTGCTTCCCCATCACTAGTAATGTCAAGTGATTGTTCTTCAAGATANTGGAGGAAACTTGACCAAATAATGAAGATGTCTCATAATGTACTGTTGGGAGACAGAATATAACATAATCACCTTTGCTGAAGAAAGACACTGTTGCCATTTTCAACCTTTCCTTCGCTTTGGTCCTGGTACAGTAACACTGGTTGGTGTCTGATTCTGTCACAGGAACTTGGAATTCAGCACCCACACAAAAATCTGGGTATAGCTGCATGCATGCTGTGGAAGGCAGAGACAGGAGGATTGCTGAGACTTTCTGATTGCCATTTTAGCTCCAGTTTCATGGAGAGATGGCTTCAAAAGAATAATATGGAGAAAGGCATAGAACAGAACACTCAACACCCTCCTCTGGTCTCCATGCATGCACACAAGTACACAGACAAGCATAGTGGCACACACAGGTACCTCACACACATATACATAAAATAAAAGACTAGCCTGATAGACACCAGGTAGAAGACATTTATGTCACTCAAATAGGGAAGATAAAGCCATTCAGGCAGTCATACAGGGAAGAAAAGTCAAGTATTTTGACCATGAATTAGAATATTCCAAAAGTCTAGTTAAAAAAATATCTGACAACATTTGCTTCCACGAAATCATATTATCCATAAAACAGAGCTTGTAAGCTACAGCTTTTGTCCAGATGAGTAATTCATTAAGGATCCAGGGCTGGAGTTTCAACTTCTAAAATGCATGATGGAAAGTTCTGTTGATTATGGAGTGTGGTTTCCTAGTCAGCATCCACCAAAAGCAGCAACTGAAAGTGCCTCTGCTGCACAGTTCTGCTGACTTATGATCCCCACTTTGCCAGTGCTCATCTGCTTCTAGGCACAGCTGTTTTCAAATGGAACAGTGCTTTATGCAGACAGTGCCAGCCTGCCTGGCCTCAGAGCAAGAGAAGAGAATTTGAGCATTCAATATTTTAGAGTTGGAGCCAAGATTCTGGGCCATCACCTGCAAATTCAGATTCCTGTGATCCGGTCCTTGCTTAAGTGTACAGCCACAAGCAGGTCTTAGGGAGATGCTAGGAGAACCCAACTCTCTAAGTCTTTGATGACTTCTTTGAGCCTGTCAAGAAGATGACTGAATTGAAGGATAATGAAGATGACTGGCATGTGCAGCACCTTCTCTACCTTTGCCCAGTCTGGGAGAGAAAACAGCACCCANGTTGGTAATTATAGGATTTGAATCGACTCAAATTTGTTGTGGCTGTTTTGCTATTGAGTTCAGCAATTCAGAGCATACATTTTAAATATTTGTTGTTTTTTGTGCAGAAGCCAAGAAAGGCTGTCTGATTCTCTGGACTTAGAGTTACAGGTGTTTGTGAGCTGTCCAATGTGGGTGCCAGGAACTGAACTTAGATCTTCTGCAAACAGAACAAGTGCTCTTAACCATTCAGCCATCTCTCCAGACCCTAGAATGTTAAAAAAA